>JAVSBS010005743.1:11639-31084 GCA_033124195.1 Coracias cyanogaster | reverse complement strand
GGCGAGAAGCTCACACTGCCCGCGGCGCGGCGCGGCCCTCCCCGTAGCAGTCCCCACCGCCCACACCGTGCGCGGCGGAGCGGGGGCCGGGTTGAGCGCTGCCCCCGGCGGTCCCAGCCCCGCGGGCGCAGCGTCCACGCCGGGCGAGGGCAGCGGCCCTCACGGCCCGGCTGGCAGCCGCCATCCTGTGCCTGGGAACCAAACTGCCCCTGCTGATGACGTGTCTGGCCCGGCCCCGCCCCGCCTGACGGACAGCTCCCGCCACCAATCGCCGGCCGCAGCCCGGCTGCCGCCCTGTGAGGACGTCATCAACGGCGCGTCATCTCGCTGCGGCCCCCATCAAATGCGCTGGTGACCGGCACACCCAGATCCCGGCCCCGGCCACCCCCCCCCCAGTGGCTGACGCAGCCAGAGGTCAGCCCCTGCCACACCCTCGCGGGACAGACGCTCAGGGAGCGGGCCCCGTCACACGCCCGGCGGGGCTGCCACGGCTGGAGCCGGGCCCACGTCACAGCTCCGGTGTGACTGACACAGCCAGGGGCCAGCTCCTCTCAACCCTGACATACGCCTGTCACATCCCCGCTGGCTGACACTGCCGAGGACCTCCTCTGTCACACCTCCAGCGTGGCTGACGCAGCCAGAGGACGGCCTCCTTCACACCCCCAGCGGGAATGACACAGTCACGGACCAGCCCCCGTCACTCCCACAGTTTCCCTGACGCGCCGATTCCAGTCCCTGTTATTCCCCCAGTTTGACTGACACAGCCAGACACCAGCCCCCATCACACCCCTAGTGTGACTGACATCTGGAGTCACACCCTGCTGTCACACCTGACTGACACCACCAGAGACCGCCCCTGTCACACCCCCAGTGCAACTGACACAGGGACCAGTCACTCTCCCAGCGTGACTGAGACTCTGGGGCTGCCCCGCTGTCACGCACACCCGTGTGACTGACAGCGCCGGTGACCAACCCCTGCTGGGGGCTGAAACCACCACTGTCCCCGGAGCATCACATTCCCGTGAGGCTGACTCAGCCATCTCCAGTGAGACTGTCACTTGGACACCAGCCCTTGTCACCCTCCCCAGTAGGCTTGACTCAGCCAGAGTCCAGCTGCCGCTACAGTCCCTCAGAGTGGCTGACATACTCAGGGACCAGCTCACCTTCCCACAGCTGCAGCCTGACGTGACACCCAGGGCAACCACCCCACGGGCACACTCTACACAGGCCCAGAAAACCTGCTGGCAAATGATACCAGCACGGCTACCTCTCCCTCAGCATGCGTGAAGGAGATCAGTTGCCAGTCACAGCCCCACACAGCAGACATGTCCCCCCTCCTTGTACAGCTGGTGAGCCCAGGCCGTGCCCCTCTGTGAGGCTGAGAAAGCCAGAGAGCAGCCTCTGCTTGCAGGGGTCATGCTAAACACCAAAAAATACAACAGGAGACAGCACCGCCAAGCTCACAGGAGGAACAGACTGTTCTGTAGGGTCCTTAGCCATGGAAAACACCTTGTTAGAGCATAAAGGACTCAAAAATCAGTAAAAGTGCCCTATCTCTGTTATGTGTTCAAGCCCACCTGCTCAATTGTTCTCCAAAACACACGCATCAGACAGGAAGGATATTTGTCTTCTGGAGGTCTTTAAAATAAACACCTGACCTGCCCTTACACTGGTACAAAGCCACCTAAATGCCAACAAATTCCTTAGATCCTGGGTGAAAATCATTGACATCCAACTGTAACAGAGTTAGGGATGCTGAGGTGTGGTGTTTTTTTTCCCGCACCTCATCCATCATTTCAAGCTGATAACCTCCATAGACTCATCATTCTAGGGAAAATTTGTAGTTCCTAATTGAAAGTCATGGCATTTGGAAGACTGAACACTCTCCTGGGGACATCAGTTCCATAAGTTTATCAGTACAGCCTTCATCCCTGCTGTTACACATGCTCAATGCAAAGTTTTTAACATAAAATGTTCCAGCTGTACATTAACATATATTTTTTAACACCACAGGATCATAGAATGGTTTCGGTTGGAAGGGACCCTTAAAGGTCACATGGTCCAACCACTCCTTCAGTGAGTGGGGACATCTGCAACTACAGCAGGTTGCTCAGAGCCCTGTCCAGCCTCACCTGGAATGGTTCCAGGAATGGAGTATCAGCCACATCTCTGGGCAGCCTGTGCCAGTTTCACCACACTCAGTGTAAAAAATTTCTTCCTTCTCTCCAGTTTAAATCTCCCTTCTTTTAGTTTAAAACCATCACCCCTTCTCCTGTTGCAACAGGCACTGCTAAAAAGTCTGTCCCCGTCTTTCTTAAAGACCCCCTTTAAATACTGAAAGGCTGCAATCAGGTCTCCCCAGAGCCTTCTCTTCTCCAGGCTGAACAACCCCAACTCTCTCAGCCTGGCCTCACAACAGAGGGGTTCCAGCCCTTGCATCATTGCTGTGGCCTCCTCTGGCCTCGCTCCAACAGGTCCATGTCTCTCCTGTGCTGAGGACTCCAGAGCTGGACACAGTGCTCCAGGATGTCTGGATGCAGTGTGGAGCTCCAACAGCAGAGGCCATGTCCCCAAGTCAGGGTGTGCCACGCCTGTTGTGACACTGTGATGTGTCAAAGCAGCTGAGCTGCCCACAGAGAATGGAGAAACGATGGCACGAGAGCGTGTGAGTGCACAGAGTATATGAGCAATCCCCCAAGCATGCAGGCTACATGGGAGAAGCCTCCAGATCCAGGACTCTGCTAAATTGAGTCAGGGGTATGATGCCTGTGCTATGCAGATGAGCTGTCATATTGTCTCCCACACAAGAGTGTCTCCAAAGGAACCTACACCTACTGCAAATATCCTGCAGCATATGGACATTTATAGGTCAACGTGGAAAAAGTGAGAGTAATGATTGTCCAAAAAAAGCAGGAACCCAGATAATTTTCCAGTGTTATTTTGGAAAATGCAGACATGGAACAGGCTGACTTATACATACCTGAGAGCCATTAGAAATGTCAGATTGCCTCTAAAATGCAGTAGAAGAAAAAAAATGCCTCCAGTTTTCTTGTGCAACAAGCAAATGAAGTATGTAAATAAGATTCCCTAATAAAAACCAGCACCGGAATGAATTTGCAAGCGTATTCTATCCCTCTTTTGTGATGGGGATGGAGCCTGGGGTTTCAACAGCCAGAAACATCATCTGGCTGAGTCTCTGACAGAGGAGCTACACTTTCGTTGCAGGAGCAACCGTGATGTATAATCCAGGAACTCCTTCAGTAATGATTTCAGAGCAAACCCAGAATATTTGTTACCTGTCTCTAAACTGAGCTGGAATAAAAAATAACTTATGGTGCCAGCTCTATGAAAATAACACACATGTCTTGACAGCACAACACCAAATGATTTAAAAGTGAAGACCAACCGACAATGCAGTATTCCAGGTGTTGGGGGGAGGAAGGAGAAGGAACCCCAAAGTCTGAAACTCTCAGTGTTCACCTGCAGCGTGTACCTGCCACACCTCCAAGTTGTACATAGCATCCTCAGGATAATTTTTCAAAGCTTTAGCCCCTGAGAAGAGTTGAACTCTCTGTCAACTGATGCTTTTGCTGGAGAGCTGAGATTTCTATAATTAGCATCTGAGAGAAAGTGGGGAGGGAGCTGTCTCTTTTGGTTTGGGTTTTGGGGTGGGGTTTTTTTTTGTAAATTTGGATGTTGTATAATTTAAAGCAAAATATTTTGCTTAAAACATCAGCACAGCGGTTCGTAATTGCAGAGAGGAGACAAGGAGAGCGTCAGTAGTTGAAGAACCATTAAATTTGCAGGGAAGTGACTGAAGCATTTGCACAGAAGGGGGCAAATGGAGAAAGACAGGCAGTCTGCCTGCATTCGGCTGCCAGGAAACTTGTACAGCAGAGACTTACCCTTTGTAAGAGAAGTGAGGAGAAAAAAAAAGATAAAAACTATAGAAACACCTGCTTTCTGTGCTCTCTTGTGTGTGCAAACTCTCATTAGGTGGATTATTAGACAACAGCTTTATCACTTGCAATAAGAACAGATTCCTCTCACATCTTTGCTGGGATCTGCACACCCACTTCCTGATGCAGGACTGTGCCAGAAACCACGTTCACAAAGGTCAGTCACATCATTCAAGGGGGAAGAACCCCCCTGCCTTCGATGTTTTGGTTGCTGCTGGGATGACCAAGGTGACTGTCTTTGCCCATTGGTATGAATACCTTTTCATTGGGCTCTTTGTTAGTTTTCTTTGTCATAATTCCCAGGAAGAGTCAAGACATAAAACCCCCTCATAGATAGGCAGCTATGGGCCCAGATTGGCTATTTTTTTAGCTGGTGCAGGCTGTCATCTCCATGAAAGGGAGCAAAGATTGTCATGTGGGACTAGGCACACTCAGAGCAAAAGAGAAGCTTTGCCTTCAGTCCAGCAAACACTCTGTGAGAGCCTTTCTCTGCCAGGCAGCTGAATTTGTACTATCCTACCTTTACAAGGTAGGACGTGGCAGTACTGGCAAAGCCCAGGGAAGGTCTTCTCACTCTCTCTCTTCTCGCTTTCTACAGCTCCCAGAAAGGAGGTTGTAGCAAGGTCAGTCTGTTTCCCAAGTAACATGCAATAGGACAAGAGGAAATGGCCTCAAGTTGCACCAGAGGAGGTTTAGATTGAATATTATGAAAAATTTCTTCCTTAAAAGGGTTGTGAAGGCCTGGCCCAGGGTGCCCAGAGCAGTGGTGGAGTCCCCATCCCTGGAAGGATTTAAAAGACAAGTAGATGTGGTGCTGAGGGATATGCCTTAGTGGTGACCTGGCAGTGCTGGGTTAATGGTTAGACTGGATGATCTTAAAGGTCTCTTCCAACCCAAATGATTCTATGATTATGGCTAGAATTCTAGGATGAACTTGCTTCAGCAGAATCCCTCTGCGCTGCCCATAGCTACCAACTGTACAAGAAGGACACCCAACATATTAAACACACAAATATCCAAGAAAAACCCCTCTAACCTATGAGGCACAAAAGGTCTGGCTTAATTTGTGTTTTGCAGCCTCCCCAAACTGAAGGGTAACAAGCACAGTATCATCTTCTTACACCAGGGAGATATCACAAAGCGCTTACCTGAAATAGAGTTGTCTATTTTCCATCTGGTAGAAAAACAAGCTTAGCATGTAAAACTGTCTGCAAGATGGGAGCAAGCGAAGTCCTGAATGAGTGCAGAAAGGAACAGAATGCAATAAAACTAAACAGGTAATTGCTGATAGATTATCTGGAGACACAGGCTAATGCCAAACAAACCAGGAGAGAGAGCTTAAAAAGAACTGATAACCAAAGCACAGCTCCAGTGCAGAGGGTGGTAACAGGCAATCTTGTTCTTGACACCTCTGTATTTGCTTTTTTTGAAACTCTGCAGCTATTCAGATTTTAAAATGTCACTTGCATGAATCCAGCTATCGTTATTCACATCATTCTGCACGTAGATACTCTACAAATGCCTCTGTGACTTTGCACGGAAAGTAAACCTTATTTTAGATAAAATGATCGACTTGCCAAGTAAAATATAAGTTGTCCTACTTTTTTTTTTCCCAGAGAACTGAACCTCGAGCTAATCAATCAGAAAATGTAAAATGATCAGAAAACACCTGGAAGAAGAGGTTAAAATAGGTATTCTCGCTCAGCTGAAGAATCTATTGGTTATCTGTCCAAGATTTAATTAGTGAAAATCACAAAGATTGGCTGGCTCAGCATAAAATTTCTGACCTGAGCCAATTTCATGTTTGACAGGATAAAATACTGATCCTCAGAAGACCAAGCTGAACAACACCTAAAAAGCATGCATGCCAATGAGCTTTCAGAGGGGAAATGGCTTTACAAACCCAGCCCCATTTTGAGGAAACATGGTTGAGAGATTCACCAAGTGCGAGGAGTAATAAGGGCGCAGACTGGATGCCTTTGGGTACAGAGGACTGCCTTGGGGGGCGATTCTGGCTGCTCTATCCTTTTGGGTGACTTTGAAACCAAAGGATCACAGGCAATGCACATCAGCCAATGTAATCAAAGCCACTCTCATAGGTAATAACTTCAAGATTCCCAAACCGCTTATAAGTACATGATACCCATATAAAAATTAATGACCCATTGACTACAAACAGCAAAGTACAAGGCAAAAACAGATTTGTTGATGTATCTATTTGCCATTTGCTGCCTGTCCTCACACTAAAAGTGTTTCTGGTTATGGTTACTGTTAATTGCTTTTTATCTCACAGTGGAGCTAAGAGGATTCAGCTGAGATGGGGTTTCACAGTGTTAGGCAATTACACAAACATCCAGATGCACAAAAATTCCCTGGTTTGTAATCAGAATGAGGCAGAACACAGTGAGTTATCTCAGGCCTAAAGAGAGGTCTCTGATCTGGAAAAAAACAAGGTCTGACTGACCAAGGAAGCATCAGTGAAGGTGAAAAAATGAATCACTGCCTCCTTGTGCTTCATCTGTTACAGCTCACAGATTTAAAATTCAGCCACAGTTGCCTGAATTTTAACTCATCAACAGGAACACACAGAAACATCGTATTTTCAAACACTTCACATTTTCTGAAGACATTCCTCCTAAGGAGAATTTCCTTGTGTGGTGTCATTGTCTCCGACAGATCTGCTTTGGAAATTTTCTCTTGGGACTCCTCCAAGTTGACAAGTGAATTCTCTGCATCAGAAATATTTGTTCAGAGGCTGCCAGGCTCATCAGTCACTTCCCCAAGAAAAAGGTGGTCCAGGGGGGATTCTGGTCTCCCCTTTCCTATTGGCCCTAAAAAAAGTGGTGTTGTTGAGGGGGCAATGACTACAGCCACATGCCTGTGGCACTTGTCTTGTTGTGACACTGCTCATTTCTTTGTGTCAGGGCTAGGAACCACACTGCTGCCTGGTCTTGGCCCTCACACCCAAATTACAAACATGCCAAGTGCAGGAGGGTGATGTGGAATGACCAGACCAGGGCTTGCAGCCCCTTGGGCAACCTTCTGCTCTGGGGGTCAGGAGGGCTGACACTCCTACTGGTTGACATCCACTGACACAGGGATAATTATTTGAGACCTACCCAAGCAGAAGAGAAGCACAAACATCCCAGCAAGGGATTGCTTAAAACACACATTCAGCCTGATGGCTGTTCTTCATGGAGTGTAAAAGTAATTTACGGCATCTTCGTGTAGCATCATGGGTGGACGAAGAGAGGATGGCTGGATCTCAGGCAGCATCTAGACTGGTGGGTTACCAAAGGCCTCTGACAGCTCCTGATTTACTTAATGAAGAGCTCCTTCCTACAGCTCTGACTGCTGCTCCATCATTCATCATTAACAAAGCACTTAGGTGAATATCTCTGAACACTGAGATTTCTTGTGTACACATAAATCAGTCTCTCTCTAGCAAGAAATCTCAGTTTTCACCTAGCAAGCTCCTGAAAGCAAAAACCCTGACACAAGAAGGAAAAATACCTTCCCCTTTTCATTTCAGACACACTACATGACAGTCATTTCCCTTTCAAATGCTATTCACTACTTTTCATTCCATGTTCACCAATGATTAAAATGATTTTGCTTAGACAGAGACAAGCAAAGTATAGTGTAGGTCCTTCTTCTGTTTTTTTTCCATCTTCTGTGTTTTTGCCACAGCAGTGAACATTTGATTTGGTCTCTTTGAAAGAGGACCCGTTTGTCTTGATTATTCCACTCCTAAGCTGATGCTACTCTGCTGCACATCTGAAACCAGATGAACCCAGTGGTGAACGTGTCAGGTTTTGAAAGGTGTTGCAGGAGAAGAATTGGTATTAGTTCATCCTGCTAACAAAGGTATCATGCTGGATTTTCAGCCTCACCATTTCTGAAGCCAAAAGATGAAGATTCATTAATTAACAAACGAAACCAGGAGATAATCTTGTGATTAAGTTATTGGAGTGGGACCTGGGAGAACTGGGTTGATTTCTCAGTCCTGGACTGGTTGCTGTGTGATCTTATTCAAATCACTGCATGGAGATAAAGGGAAAACGCTGGTAGTGCCAGCTCCCCATAGGCTGCAGGCACAGTGGGCAGAGGCTGCTGCACGTTACATTTTTCATTATTACCAACTGGAGTCTGCTCTGCTGGAAGATAAATGGAAATAAGCCCCTGACTCTAAATGCATTTCGCATTCTGCGACTGGCCTTCATAAAGGTTGTTATTCTTCCAGAATCTCCTATGATTGACTAAATGATTCTTTTTAATGTTTTTCCCCTTTTCTTCTGTTTCCTGGTGAATGTCTTTACCTTCTGTCTGTTGCAAATGTGAAGAGTTTTAATTAGGTGCTGTTGAAATGTCTTTTGCAGTTTGGCATCCTGTTTCATTTCGCTCCTCTCATTCTCTTTGTGGTTCTGTTCCTTCCCACATTGCTTATGTTTTTGTGTTTGTGGAAGCTCTTCTTTATATGTATAATTTAATCATTCTGCACTTCAATTTTGCCTCTAATAAGCATAAATAGGGAAAAGGGCATCTGAAGCCCATCTCTCCAGGTGCTCCTTAAATACTCCTCTTTTCCTGTAGCATGTCCCCTAAATGTTAAGGGCTTCCAGCTGAACTCAAGGACAAAGCACTGAGCTCAGCTCAGTGGATTTGTTGTTTTTTCAAATTACATTCTTAGATGGCTTAATTTTTTTCTACAATTCTAGAGATCTTACTGAGCCTACACCTTCAGCTGAGATCCAGAACAGCAGGAAACTGCTCAAGAAACTCTAACAAAGACCCAAAACCCCAGAGTTAGTGCCATAAAGCCAGTTCCTCATCCCCTCCTTTTCCTGCTCTGGGGTTGAACTACTGCATTTTTTGCTTTTGCTCAAGGATCCTTCTCTGGAGCCTTCCAAAACTTGCCTGGATGTGATCCTGGGCAACCTGCTCTGGGTGAACCTGCTTTAGCAGGGAAGTTGGACTAGATGATCTCCAGAGGTCCCTTCTAAGCCTATCGTGCTGTGATATTGTGATCCTTATTGCATCAGCAGCAAATTGACAGGGTCTTCTTTCCCCATGGAGGTTCGCTACCAGTGTCTCAGTACTCCCTCCTCAGTGCTCTAAGCTGTGAGCACTGAATATTGCAAGTCATTTTTCTATATTAACCAAATCAGCGTTGATCTAGTTACATCCAGCTTATCTGGGGAAGTCAGTCATTTCAATTAAACTGTGGTATGCATTTACTTCTAGTTATATAAGAGAAGACAGACTTTCCATTTTATTCTTCCTGATCTCCAAGAGCAATGCTACAAAAAGCATAAAAATTAGGGCTGAAGTGAACTGCAGAGGTCCAGCAGCTCACCTCTCTAACACAAGCGCATGGTCATCTACACCTAAATCCACTCCAAAGAGAGAATTTTAACAGGCTCCACATACAAACTGTTCAGATGCAGCCTCTGTAATCTCTCCCACAATCTGCTCTAGCACTTACCCTATACCTATCCATGATCATGTTTTCTTTCCCTCCTCTGTCGTGTTCAAACTGCATCTGCTTTGCCATTGTTCAAGCCTACTACTTCTTCTCCCACCCAGCCCATGTGCAGTGAGTGTGTTTTTTACAAATGTGCAGTCTGTGATCAGATCTCTCCTCTTACTCCCACCCTCAACTGCTGACCTGGGCCAGTCCCCATAGAGAAGTGGCAGCGGGTAGGCAGTGCACCCTCTGAGCAAGCCTAGGTTTGGGCTGAAGTCAACCCCACGAAAAAAAAGGTATGTGAGAAGCAAGGATTAGCAAGATGAATGTTATGAGATGTGGATAAATTAATAGCGACAACTCTTCAACATTCATTTTCCTGAGGTTTGACATAAGCCAGTCAGGCGGTTGCCTGCTATCATGTTATCAGGGACAACTGCCTTGCTGCAATGAAATCATTTAGCCATGCGTGGAAGAAGAGAGGATTAGACAGAAGACTTGGTGTGTGGTGAATGGGATTTAGAGGCAAACTTGCACACCCCACAGTCACTGCCCTGCCTCTAGCCATGAGAGGGTGACAAATACACAGCTGATACCTGGGACGCTTTGTCCTGGTCCTAACTCTAGTCAAGAGGTGAACAGCATTGCCAGGCTTTCCTTTGTGGTATCAACAAAACTCTTTGAAGGTGCTCTCGGGTGGGTCACTCGGCTTTATCCTGACCTTGAGAAGTGCGCAGGCTTAACCCTTCTTCCACTCCCATTTTCTTTGTGGTAGCACACCAGCATGGCTGTCCACGGCTAACTTGGTGCAGCAAATTCCATCTCTGCAGCTAGGACTTCTGTTTTAAGCCTTTCCAGCACAGGTAAAGAAACTATTTTTTACTCTTGTCTCACCAAGTAAGGATAAAAGAAAAAAATTCAGTATCCTGTAGCTTTTTCCCCAGTGAATAGCACTTCATTCACCAAGTGCTCCCAGGTCAGTCCTGAGGGGATACCTGTTGATTTTGATTCCCTTCTGCTCTTAATCACTTCCTGGAAAAGCAGCAGCCCTGCACTGCAAGTTTAGAAGTCTGTTCTGGGCCCATAGCAAAAAACCAAACTATTAACAGGTGGACTTTCAGCTACAGCACACAAAATCTGTACCATAAAAATCAAGTCCTTCAGCTGCATTTCGCAGGCTTCCTTTGGACACTTTGGAGGATTCAAAGCCTTCATCTGACTTGTGGCTTGAGACCTTTTTTCTAAAACCTGCACACATCCTTTTTAATGCAGGCTCCAGCCAGAGTCAAGAGGGGCCAAAACAGCGTAAAAGGCTCTGCGGATGGGATGGCTCAGACAGGAGCAAAAGACTGTTCAAGAAACCCTTCTCAACAAGCTTCCTGCTCAAGTTTTCAAACACAACATTGAAGTGACCTCCAAAATTATCCAGCACATTGTTTACCTAGCGTAACCTCTGACACATTATAGGTCTGCTCATGCTTCATTGAAGTAGGAGAAGCCTTGGGTAACTTGGCTCTGACAGGCACCGTGACATTTTCTTTCTACAAGGGGAAACCTCAAAGACAGCCATGCCTGATAAGGTCTGACTGTTTCCACAGTTCACATTTAAAAAGGAAATAGGTAAAAATATCTACAGCTACTGGAGGAGAAAAAGAAGACTTTTTACTGTGTGGAGTGGAAACCCTAGCTTCAAAACTAAGGCAGCTAAAATCACTAGTTGCTTTTCAAAACGCTGGCCAAACAGCTGCTGTTTGACATTTTTGTGTGCAAAGTTACTGTAAAAAAAAAAGGAAAGAAGAGAGACATGTTTGGAAGCACAGTGGTAGCTGCATGCAGAAGAAAACACATGGCTCTTTCCAGCCTGGATTGTGTCATTTAGTGCTTGTCTGGATGGCAGAGCTGAAGACATTGCATCAGACATGCTCACTGGCTATCAAAAAAAAAACACCCGGAGTAAAGCAGGTCAGCAGTGGTCATGCTAGCAGTGGGATCATCCTGGCTGCACTGATGGACTACACGAGCTTTTGGTCATCTCAAGCACTTCCCATCCGTGCCGGAAAGCTCAAGAGAGGATGCTGTCTAATAGGGATGCTTTTTTCCTCATCCTCAGTTGAAGCCAGGACTCCTCCAGCCCTCATCACAGGTCTGTTCAGCATCGCCATGTCTGCAGGACCAAGATCACTTGTGATGACAGCGATGCAAAAGGTCTGGTGGAGGGCCTGAATTGTTGTGCTGTAAGAAAACCAGCAGCCGTGGCAGAGAAGGATGCTGGCAGTATTAATATAATGGTCAGGGAATCCTTACAGATGAAGATGACACGGTTAGATAAATTCTGGGTGGTACTGCAGATTAAGTGCACACCACTAAGCTAATGAAAGCACAGCCTGCATTTCAAGAGGGCCTCGCTGCAGTGTCAGCAGTCCACTCATTTTTTCTGGTCAAGATAAAGGTAATGGCAGGACAGCAATGCCAGTGAGCAAGAAATAGTCTAAGAGATGGTGACAGATGGTTGCAGGAGACTCTTCAAATAATGCTAAGTTTCTAGAACAAGAAAGAGGTGTAGAAGAAGCTATAAAATCTGACCTGTTGGATCAAGCCCCTTCTCCATCATAGCAGAAGGTCCCATGGTCACCAAGATGCTCAGCTGCAGTGGAACAAGACTGATGGGTGCTTAATAAGAATGAAAGATGGGGAAAATAAATAAAATATTAAACCCGTTAAATGAAGGGACAGCAAACCCCAGCAAGCAGGGCCTCTAAACCAACACCAGAGAGAAAAGAGATATTGCTGATCTGGCAGTGGAAGAAAAGGAAGGAGGAAAGAGTGCCAGGTGCTCCAGACATTGGGGGCTACATCAGTACCTGAAGTCAGGTTTCTCCTGCTGCTTGCTCCATCAGGTATATCCTCCAGGACCAGGAGGCTTGTCCTGACCATGACAGAAGGGTGATTTTGTACAGCTCTCTCTTCCCTTCAAAGTTATTCCCCCGACTGCCAGCGAGAAACCAGACACTGCGAAGTCCTTAGCTTATTCGCCTTCATCAATATTTTAATAGATATTGGTTTTTACTGTAAGAGACATCACTTCTTGTTAATTTGAGTGCTGGAATGGCACTGGCAGGCAGAATACCTTGGCTCCAAAGAAACCCTAAGGGGAAAAGAGAAAATATATTCCTAAGAACAACAATTGGAAAGAATCTAATTCAATAATAAATTTTGTTTGGTATCATTCTGGCACCAGCAGTCATCTTCCTGTTATTTTTAGGTTCTGATGACGCCAACAGGTTTTAGCTTTTTTTCTTTATGGGATTTTATTTTTGCTGCTATGCAAATAATCCCAAGGAGAAAATTTCCATAGTTTAATCACATTGAATGAAATCACAATTATTTCTAGAATTTAAGACTTTGTACCTCTAGATCATTAGCAAAATAGGCAGAGGTTTGCCTGAGTCCTGAGAAGAGGATAAAGCCTTCTTGGTTGGCTTTTAGGGAAGGATAGAGGAGTGGGATGAAGACAGAAAGTCTCTTGCAGTAAATATGTGTTTGCTAACAGGGTTTTAGATTAAGCATATTACAAGCCCAAGAGGCAAAATTTATGTTTATAAATACAAAACAAACATCAAAATAATCTTGTTTCATGTGATAGCCTCTTTCTTTGTGTTTTCCTTTCCAAGGGATTAGTCACAGAAGTATTTATTTGGGGATATTAGCTGCAGCAGCTATACAAACCAGGCACCACGAACGCCTGGTCCAGCATTGTTTGTGCTTTCCACTAGGTCATGAAATTCTTGATATGTAAAAAAATGCAAGTTTTGAAGAGCTTTTCCCCGTGATTTCCTTTGCTTTGTGCATCATGAAGACTTCTTTCTTTGTGCACTAAGTGGCTTGACAGCAGGGCAGGGATTGCAAATCCAGACTAAATGAGGGGGGGCTCCGAGGGAGAGCTAGGGCGAAAGGGAGTGTACCAGCAGCAGCTCTGCAGCCCCGCACTCTGGGTGCAGCGATGGGCTGTAAGAGGTGTGTCTGTTGGACCCCAAACTCCTTATCTGTACAGACTCTGAATTCAGGAGCTGCTGCAGATACACACGATCCACTGACCACGGCGAGGCTGTGTGGTTCCTGAACCACGATGCCTGACAGATGCCCGCTCAGTGAGGTGCAAAGAGATGCTCACCTACCTGTAAGCACACTGGCAGCACAGCTCGGAGTCACAGCCCAGCTGAGATACCTCCATCCTCTTTCCAGCTGCAGAGTTCTTCTTTGCTGGAAAAACCTCTTCTCACATTTTGTTACTGTGGAGGAGCAAGCAGGAAGGGGTTTCACCAAACATCTCCATCTCTTCCCAGGACTGCCTAGCCAAAGCAAAAGCAAGAGGGAAGCAAAGACCATGAGATGACTCTCTTGGGAGCTGCATGTTTGATGGTGACAAATTGCAGACCAAGAAATGACCTTGTTGTTCCAAGGTTAGCCAAAATGAGAATTTAAGCAAACCCTTACAAATACAGGGATTTATACTTAGGGACACTAAGACCCATATCCCCTCACCACATTTCCTGCCAGGCTTGAGGCATTTTCTCTTCTTGCTTGAGCATTTGGGACAAAGAGACTTTGGTTATAAAACTGCTTCGCTATGAGGAAGAAGACGCAAACTACAATTTATGTTTTCAAAAGTTCATCTTCAATGTCATTTCAGGGCTCCAAGTTATACAATGTCCCATATTTTTCAAGAGTTAATAACCAGTGAATTCTTTTGGGTTTTTTGTTGTTTGTTTTTTTTTCTCTTTTCCTTCTTTTTCTTTCCTTTTTCTTTTTATTTTTACAATTACAAAAAGTATTTGCAAAACTTCTTTTTTTCCCAGATAGCTTCTGGCTGCTTTCAAGCTGAGATTTGGCAGTCAGCATGCATATCTTGTTCAATAACAGACACAGATTCTGCACTTTAAAACTTGTGGTGGGTACAGACCCAAGATATTTTTTTTTTCCTTTTCTTTCAAATCTGCATTAAAATCACACATGACTGTTTTTTTTTTTTTTTTCTGGTATTAAAGCAAAAGCTACAACAGAAAACCCTACAACGTGTATTAACAAGAGTCAGTTAGCCACATATTGCCTGGGCGGTTCTTGTAGAGAGGGTTTTTATCAATAATAAGATTGTGGAAGCTGAAGGATTTTACAGTGAGACAATTTAATATTGGGGAACCAGATTGCCTTGGATGCAAAACAGAAATGAGGATGTGTGGCTTTTTGTATCTCTTGGGCACTCATTCAAAGCCAGCCTACATCAGCCCTGCCTGGTGGTTTTACTTTTTGCTAGTTGGTTGGGGTTGGATGATGGGTGCCCAGTGGGGTGAAGGATTTGGGAGAAGGACAGTTCATTAACATTGCTGGAGGGTAACCCCATCACTGATCCTGCTTCCTCCAGGCTTTTGCATTCATCACCTATTTCCCTGGAGGGAGACACATTAGAGCAGAAGGAAACGTGCACGACTATTTTTAACTTTGAAGTGGGGGAATGGTGGTGGTTTTTTTCCTGGAGCTCCTTCTTGTTCCCCCCATCTTGCCCCAAATATCTCTGCAGACTTTTTAAAACCTGGTTGGTTTGAATATGCACAGGCTTCTTAGCTGTTGGCTCAGACCAGTGCCTTCGGGTAGCTTTTTGAAAAACATGAGAAATTAACATTTGAAAAGGTATTCCCACACACTCTTTGAGCAGGAAATGTGGCTTCCTTCTCCATTTACTTTATCACTAAGCAGCTTGAAGATAGATAATGGAGACTTTCATGGCCATTGTGATCAAAACCCATCATCCATGCTGGGATAATCTCTCACACCGCCTTTGCTGAGCATGGAAATTGGACGGGGACCTGCACCTAGATATCCATGTATTATCTCAGACATGGCAGACAGTCGCCCACAGACCTCTGCTTAGAAGATGGTGAAATGAGAGATGAAGTAAGTCAAGAAAGCTGAGTCCAGAAACATTCACCTTTCAGCCAGTGCTGGCCCTGCCAGGTCTCTGCTGCTGGACACTGCAATAGCCATTGGCACTTGGTGAGGCCAGAGGTTATGTTCTAGTTCTGTGTTGCCTGTCCTTCTTATATATGTCCTCATGCCTCAATTCACAATCAAGTTATTGGCAGCTTGAAGCTACCTCCCAGCATCTGTATGGGCAGGGCAGCTTGCTTTGATCGTAGAATCATAGAATGGTTTGAGTTGGAAGGAACCTCAAAGATCATATAGTTCCAACCCCCCCTGCCTTGGGCAGGGACACCTCCCACTAGTCTAGGTTGCTCAAAGCCCCATCCAACCTGGTCTTGAGCACATCCAGTGCTGAAGCATCCACAGTGTCCCTGGGCAACCTGTTCTGTTGCCACCCTCGGAGTGAAAAACTTCTGCCTAATTTCTAATGTAAAACTCCCATCTTCCAGCTTGACACCATTACCCCTTGTCCTATCACTACACACTCTTTTAAAAAGTCCCTCCCCAGCTTTCTTGTAGGCCTTCTTTAGTTACTGGAAGGGCATAATCCCATGAACATGCCAGGCTTGGGTCTAGGACCAGACTTACTATCATTCCTCAGACTGTACGTCTTGTGCTGACAGACCAGGTTGCTTTGGGGTGGCACAGGGAAGGGACAAAAGGCCTTGCAGGAGGGACATATCTTGAGACACAAAGTTCAGGAAGGGATCATGAGAAAGCTTTATGGGCAAAAAGCTAATAAATATTTTAGGTGACATACTGCACCAAACATGGAGACAAAACTTATGACAGTTGGAACACTTCTTCTGGAAGCCAAAGCTCTCCACAGAAGCACATTTTACTGCAGCTGTAATCACATCACTGTGAGCAGCACCTTCACAAAAAAAAGAATGAAAAAAAAAAAAAAAAAGAGACCCAATTTGCCATCCAGGCCTCAGTGTTTTCTTGCCCGTTTTGGCATGTGCACCGATCTGCCAAACCAGATGTACAAATGCGTTGTGTGGGCAAACAGGCACTTGTATGGGCAAACATTGCTGTGATGCGTGCGTTCTGGTGGGCATGAAATCAGGCAGTGCACAAAGGCAGTGATGAGAAGCAGGGCTCGATGAAGGCTGGCCCTTCTCCCTGGGTATGAAAACCCTTCCTCAGCTCCCTGATACCAAGAGGCTGGGATAACTAAGCTCAACAAGGCGTGGCAAAGTGGGTGATGCTGCAGGACCTCCTTTCAATCAATTTCCCCAGCTGTCTGAACCATCCCGCCTTGCTGACACTGACACAGGTTTTGACAAGCTCTTATGCCTATGCCTACTGTGAAAGCTGTACTTGATTAAATCACATGCAAGGTGATGTGACCAGCTTGGATGTGAAGTGAGTCACATCAAGGTGCTTACCTCATCTCACGTATGAATTCCTGTCTTCCCCAGGCTAAGGAAGGACACCCAAGGAAGCTGGAAAGTGCTATACCACCCTAACATGACATGCAACACTGTTTATCTTCTACTATCTATGAATAACCTTGCCTAAACCATTAAAAACAGGTGTGAAGTAATACATTTGCTATGCTTTCACAAGCTAATTGGAAGCATTACAACAAATGAGTAGGTAATTAACCAGTGTTTCAACCTCAGTAATCACGTATTGTAATTCTAGCAGAACCACAAAGACTCTGTAAAATTGTCTCTTTTCGAAAGGAAGCACCATTGGTGTTATAGTCTGAATCCCTGTTCTTAAGGCAAATATATTTCTCCCAGAAACAGCAGTGGGAAGGGAGCATGTTCCATGCTCCATGCCCTTGGAGCAGCATAGAGATGACAATCTCCAGGCACCAGTCCTGATAGCTCCAGTGGAACAGCCCCTGGGATGTGCCTTTTGGCAGAGTGGGTAGGGGAATGGGTGAGATGGATTTCATCTGAAGCAAGCCGTCACTGCAGGGTGGCTACACATGGCTGGTTTGGGCTGAACACAACTGCTTAAAGAGAAGCAGGATGGGGAGACACACCTCTTAAAGTACATCCTTTTGACCTCTGTGGGCCAAGGAGGCCCTGGCTAGCATGATGTGCAAGCTCCTGGTCCAGGTGGAAGACCCTCCTTCCAGACCCAGTCCACCATGGACTCATCTTTGTGTCAAAGGCCAGTTACATCTGATTCAAGGCTCAGTTCATTCTTGGTGGAAAACAGAAACAGCTTAGAGTGTCCTAAAAAACCCCAGGATCTGAGTATTAGTCTACTGCAGGTTGCTTTGGAATGAGTAGCCCCCGCAGCCCCTGGACAGGGCCAGGGTTGCTGAACATCAAGGGCTACTTGCAGCAGAAGGAGCTGACAAATGCAGCTCCCTCCCGCAGCCCCGAGCCCGCTTTGGTGTGCTGCTCTGTCTGATGCAGAGGATGTCAATCTGGCGCTGAATGCCTCCTTTAAAATATTCCTTTCTCAGCTCCTAAAACATCCCCCTCCCTCCTCAAAATAAACAAACATGAGCCTGGGAATGGGCTGCAGGCAGGAAGCTCTGGAGATGATGGAGCTCCAGCATTCCACAAAGGTGGGGGCTTGTGCACCCTTCTGTCTTGTGGTGGTTTCTGGCCCCTTCGCATTGCACCCTGCAGCTCCTCTCCCCCCACACCGCAGCCAGTGTGGAGGTGGCTCATATGGACCATGTAGCAATGTCATGGTGGGTGCTGTCAGGATGCTGAGGCAGGACTAGCACTGGGTGACCTTCAAGAGAACCAGGGTGCTATAAGGCTGATAGTTTTCTGGGAAGATGTGAAAGATATGTTACTAACTCTGGCCAAGAATTATTTACCTACCATTCAACACCACAGAATTCCCTTCCAGTCAACTGGGGTGGGAAGAAGAGCTGTGTAAGATAGGTATTAAGTCCTCACCAAAACTGAGGGAGCCAAGAAGAGGTCTGGTTGACCTCAGGCTTTGTCTCTTATCAGTGGGGGCAGGACCAAGAAATGCTAAGGCTGCTCCTGTCTGTGCCAAGGACAAAGGCACTTGAAAAGTCACTCTCTGCCTAAAGCTCATCAACCCTTCATAGGTCTCTGCCTGCCTTCTTCCTCAAGGGCAAGGAAGCAAAGTGAAAAACAAAGGCTTTAGGACAATAATACCTGTTTCCATAGAGATTTGATTAGAAAAATACATGAAAGAAAGGAGGAGGTTAATGAGGAAAACACAAGGGCTTGTTCTCGTGCATCACAGGAGATATCTTACCTGCCCGTGCTGTTCAGCAGCCTTCTCCCCTGGATGGGGCTGAGTGCAGGTGCATGACAAGACCCCCCAGCTGACATAGGAGTTGTCCTCTGCCACAGCAGATCTTCTGTCAGGTTCTGACACCACCACTGTGAGGACATCCCCCAGCCAACCACCTCCAGAGCTCAGAGGTAAATGAGAGGAGCCTAGCTGTAAAACAAGATGAAAGGCACAAATGACATTTCTTAAGGGAGAGGATGAAAGTATGAGGGACACAGACAGCAAGGCCTGCCCATCTGCAACATCCCACCTCACCACTGCAGCATCACCCTGCAGCACAGCAGCTGCTGGGAGAAACCTTCCTGCATCCTGAGTGATGCTGAGTCTGTGATTCACCAGCTGCATTTGCTGTTCTGTGTGGGATGGGACAGCGCAGCCCTGGTGTTGGAGGCTGTCTTTGCCCAGCTCTGCCTTTGCAGAGTGTCTGCTGATGAGACCCTTGCCCACCTCTTCTCGTGTGCTTGACACAAGCCAGGCCAAATTCACCCTTGGTACAACTCTGCTGTCATCAACAGTGTTATCAACACAGCAAGAGCTGCCACTTTTGTTTAGCGAGGGAGATTAGAGAAGTTTCCTTGACCCTGCAAAATCCAAAATTTTCTTGTTCTCCTGGTAAATCATGATGCCTCAGGAGGAGATAAAAGCACAGATGCAATTAGATTCTCTCCTATTTGCCGTTAATCAGCTCTCTGAGGAAATGGGCTCTGTAGAAATTTGTTGCTGTAGTGGGTCTGGCTGAGCTGGTTTTCCCCACAGCTGCAGTGTTTTTGTGCTGGGAGCTAGAAGGGTGTTGA
>JAVSBS010005741.1:0-11563 GCA_033124195.1 Coracias cyanogaster | reverse complement strand
ATATGGGACAAAGATAGAAGAATGGCAAGATAACATGCATAACACTTAAAAGAAATAAATTTTAAAGTATTTTTTGGTTGCTGACTTCAAAGCTATTTGAATGTGTTCATCAAGGAACAAGTAGAAATGCACATGTAATTGAATTAATCTAAAGGGGAAATCAGATACTTCATTACAATTTGTAGTTGTACATCAAGTTACATTATCAAAGTGATTAAAAATTCAGAGTTGTACTGTTTACTTCAAAGTTTCTATTATTTATAATGCTCTTCAAACATTTTATGCTATTAGGTTTCAGTAATTTATAATTTATGTTCAACTAGAAAACGAGCAGAGCACAGGGCCTTCTTTCCAAGTCCATCAAATTTTGTCTGACACAGCACACGTGCATAAAGAAAAAAGGAAAGTAACTACATTATCACTATAAAGAGTTTTCTAAACTTCTCCCGTAAGACATTTAAGATACCCCCAAACCATTCATTGTTCAGTATTTCTAAATGGGCTTTTTATTAACAGCTCCTTCTCCCCATAGTTCTTCCAGACAACA
Organism: Coracias cyanogaster; assembly: GCA_033124195.1. NCBI lineage: Eukaryota > Metazoa > Chordata > Aves > Coraciiformes > Coraciidae > Coracias > Coracias cyanogaster. The sequence continues at coordinate 11,016 of JAVSBS010005741.1, read as the reverse complement.
AGTTTTTGCAGGAAGTCTGGATTCTACCCACAGAAGAAACCCAATATGCCAGTTGCCAGGTGTACCAATGCTGCTTGAAAAACAAATCACTTCTAACTCAAATGCAGATGCAATCTTCTGTTCACAGGTATGACTATGTCAGTTCAGACCTTCATGGATTTAACCAGACCGTGTCCCACAAGAAAAATACTGGTTTGGCTACCAAGAAGCAAACACAGCATTAGACATCACTTTCCTCTCTACCATATCTTTTAGGGGTAATCCACTTGTTTTGCAGAGAATTAGCATAGATTTCTATGGCAAGACCACATATTAAGAGCATGCTGTTATTTTCATGAAATGTACCTAAACATAAGGAATGCAGGACCAATTAGAAAAATACAGGAAGTGTACCTGTTGAAAAGAGGTCACAGGGAGAGTCTGGGGTAACTTTTCAAAGTATAACCACAATTATTCTTAAAGCCCTCCCTTCTGGGAACGGCTTGGATATACTTAATCCTACTGCAAGGTAGGGCGAGAGGCTAAATCACCTCTAAAGGCTCCTTCAAGACCTACATTTTTAAAAAAAAAAAAAAAAAAGTTTTTTTTTTTCTGAAGTGGTTTAACCTGCAATAGCCAGAGAAATCAGTCAGCCTTCACTTGTGCTGCCCAGCTGCAGCCTTTTAGCCTAGCTTACAATTTACATGCTTAAACACAGTAAACTGTAAAACATTAAATCCTTCAAAATATTACCACAAGTTGATCTCTAAAGGATTAACCTACAAGTTTCCCAGGGAATTTCCCATCTCCTTCTTTCCAACTTTGCACTCTCCTATGGCATAATTTTGATCATGATGGCTAATACAGACATCCATGAACAAGGTTTTGTAATTATATCAGAAATGAAAGAGAGACACGCACAGACTGGAACTATTGTTATTTGTCACCTTTAGGTTGGCAGGATGTGTGTGGGGAAGAAACAGAGTATACATCAGACATTTGGGATCTTCACAACTAAAACACTCAATATGAACAGTACTTTAAAAGTTTCATATGTCCTAATCACAATACTTACATTTTTCTTTCTGCATGTGCCTAGAGCTGCGCTGGCATAACTACCAAGGCACCTGACTCCTGCCTCCATGCCTGGGGGTCAGACTGCATTATTTCAGATGAATTATATTCTGAAGTATCTGATGGATCTCCATTTCTAACAGAAAGCACAATGGTCAGAAAAACTGAACTTTTCTCCCGTAGTTCTTGTTTTGGTGCCCTGCTTATTTAAGTAATGATATTAGAGGTGTACCACAGCGCTGCCTTATTTTTTATTCCCAATTTAAAAAGGAAAACAATGAGTTGCCTCAGCAATTTGACAAAGCAACCTCAGATGCTAGTCATGAAAATAATCTTCCTTGGTGGATCTATTTTCTTTCCCTTTCTCCCACTATACAGCCCTCCTAAGCACTTAACAGTATGTTGAGTGTTTGTCTGTGGGCCCAGATTCCTAAAATTATTGTCAAGCTCAGTATTTTTCACTGGATTTAACACTGAGTATTTGTCTGCATTAGATCTTGCATCACCCATATAAAGCCTTCACCTGTTTTAGCTTGCTCTTTGGTTATTTGAGATGAAATAGTTGTAATAGATGATTCAGACACTCTCTTGGCTGTGCCCTCAATGCGTTAGTTTTGTTTTAAATGAATGCACAAAATTTTGACAACTTCTTTGGGGAGATTACTTAAAACCCAGATTATTTAACAGTTAGGAAGAGAGAATAGGTAAAGTTTTCTTTTCTGTGTCATGCAGGAACTACTTCTATGCTACTTGTGATTTTAGTGATAATGCCAATTCATGTGAGAGTATGAATGTCCCCTGACAATTTTGCTTTAGCTTGTTTATTCTTTGAAACTGCAGGGATTATGAAGCAGTAAATTCAGTTCTCAAAATTTTACATTCACATACTTGCAATGGCATCAGCTTTATGCCATTTCCAACAAACAAGTGAACAGACTTATTGTTTATCATACAAAACATAATCCTGTTTATTACTTGAGTGACCCTTGCATCAAATCCTGTATTTTAACTTTGTGCAAGTATAGGAACCTCACCCTAGCAAGGAAAATAGTAACTGAGGAACATCTTATGGAGCTGCTTTTATCTTCCCTTAATACCTTTTTTTCCTTGTGAAAGGCTTGCTTTCTCCTTTTGATTTTATGCTCAAAAAGAAGATTCAAATGTTTCAGCATAAGGCAATAGACTGTCATTACAGAATGACATTGAAGTTCATCTTGGAAGTGTCAAATTCATTACTGCAGTGAAAATAGCAATTATGTAGAAAGCAACATTACAACTGGCACTGCAAGCTCACAGAAATCTGCACTGCGCACATGAAAAACCAGTGTACTTACACCAGAATTTTTTTTCTAGGTTTTCCAGGTGGCTTGGTGCCTTCTTCAAAAACAGAGGCTGATTCTCATAGACATAAAGAGGTATTTTGCTGTGAAGTGTGTTCAGATTTTAACGTGGCAATAGAACATCTAACCTGGAGCAAATATGTGAAAATGTCATCCAGAACCAAATTTAACAATTACTTTCCAAGCAGAATAAAATGCACTTTTTGCATGTGAACTTTCTGAAAGCTGTATCTTGTGATTCTTTACTCTCTTATAATGGGAGCTAAATAAACAACTATGTGTAGAAAAAAAACATTTCAAAAGCACTGTAAATTTATCATAGTCTAAGTGGAAAATACTTGTAACTTTTTTTGGTTTGCTAACTATTTTCTGATAATATATAGTGATTGGCAAATAAATGTTGCAATAATTTATGTAAAGGGAGAAAAATTATGAGCAGACTAATTTACTGTTTATACAGCTCCCATTGGTCACTTGCTCAGAAATGTGTCTAGAGTTCTGATAAATAGCACTGAATTTAGAATTTCCACAAGTTCTGAATATGCTTTTCTCCTCCATATTTTCAGTTGAAGAAACTGGAACCTGCACAAGATGATATTAAGTCTACTGGAATTTATGAAGTTATTTCCCTCCAAAGTGACTAATTAGAATTATAGTTAGATCGTACATGGATTCATTTACCTTCAATAGATGCATGTGTCTTTCTCCTAGCTCCAGGGAGAGATTAGGGTGACTGTGAGGCCTTAGTTGTTCTTTATTTTTATAGATTATTTCTATTAGTGGTAACCAGAAACAGTTTTTATTTAATTTCCATACTGTATTCTTGAAATTATATCTTCAGGCATGTCAGAACATCCTTTACAAAGTCTGGTGTCCCAAACACACAAAAAGAGTGAGAAAGTAACTAAACTGACCACGAGAGATGATGCACAGAGTATCCGTTGAGCATCTGAGGTCAACCAAAAAGATGGGGAACAAGCCTCAGATTTTCCAGAGCCTGCTCTTTTGTTGAGATGTAGAAGTAGCCAGTACGACTTTTATAATTCACATGACCAAATTTAGGTTTATTTTCCCACAGCAATCTGACTTAGTTTAGCTACCAATCAGGTGTAAGATAAAAAAGCTGTCTTGCATAAGATGCCAGCGTTTCTAGATCTTCACATTTATAGGACTGCATGCTGTTGTCCAAATCTGAAGAGTAAGGGTCCAGTTGCTTACCAAGGTTTCATTTATTGTTTCCTTTGCTGTGTTATAGTTCTATATGCACTGCATAAGTCTCAACACTTTTAAAGCATGTTGTCATTTCTTCTCTGTCATTTTCTTATTTTTCTCACAGCAATGCATCTGCAATTTGTTCTAACATTAGTGCATGAGACTGTTTTACATACAGTGTGTTCAGATGTGTAAATTGTTAATCTTTTCTATTATTTGGCTTGTTTGACTGAAAGCACTAATAACTATTAAGTATTCAAAACTCCTGGCAAATATATCAAAAATTCAGCTTTTTTCCATCTCCTTAAAACTACTGCATATTTTTGTAGTATTTCAAATTCTACTACTGCTTCTGTTCCACAAAGAGCAGATTTTCTCTTAATCCCTGGAGACTGCATTGTATTATGAAGCCATTAATGGTGAATAACAACTTTATTAAGCTTTACTAACTTAAGAACAGGGTTGCGTGTATCCTTAATGGAGCTTTTTGTACTAATCATCTACCCCCACAGAAATTTCAGTATATCATTTCCATAATTCTGAATAATCCAAAAGACATTGCAAGGACTGGGAAAAAGAACCCAGGGCCATAAAGCAAAACTTCTTGGAAAGACACATGAGTCATGAAGACATATGGCAGTAGTGAACGTATGCATGGGTATGTGAGGAGGAAGCTGGCTTCTGTGTGGTGGCCCCACTCTATGTGGAGCAGTTCAGCTCCATCATGCTCTTCCCTTCCAGAGGCACTGACTGGCTGCTGCTGTCCTGAAATGACCAAATCCCACTCTTGGACATCTGTATAAGGGCCCCGACTGCATCTTCCCCTCTGAGAGGATTGCTTGCCAGAGCAACCACCTTGCCCTGGGTATTTAGGGGAAGATACCTCCACAACCCTACTTTGCTGCCTGGCTGGGATTGGTGAGGCCTTGACCTGCTGGCTGACTTTCTAAGGTTATTAAGAGAGATTGTCTCTTCAAAAACAAACTGTAACAACATGTTACTGAGGTTATGAGGTTACAAGAGCATAGTCCTGAGCAAAAGGGAAAATTTTCAGAGCAAGACATATTGAAATAAGTTTTCAAATGCTGAACACTGACCTTCTAGATGACTTGATATTCTTTGTGCTTTGAGAGTAAGCAAGTATATATTCCTTCTGTACTTCCAGTGTGAATCTTTTTTCATTCATAAAATTATCTGTTATTATATTCCAAGGTAGTAGACAGGTCAGATCAGACACTGAAGCAAATGCCCTTACATCCGAATTAGCTGTCTGATCTTGCTAGGAAGGTAACCCAAAGGAACACAACAGCAATTGATTTTAGATACCTCATTTTTTTAATGCTATCCATAACACCTCACATTTTAAATTTTGAAGAAGTTTAATATCAGAGAAAGCTTTATTCAAGCATTGTGGTTTTAGATGAACAGTGTGCACTCTTTTCCCTGAAGTTCAATGCAATACAATTTTCTTTTCATATATTTCTGCTTCACCAGTATATTCCATTAAGACCTTTTCAGAAACATAAACCAAAGTATCTCTTACTATACTAAGCACATATTCCTTAATAAGATGTCTCTGTAGGGATTTTTTGTTATGTTTTGTTTTGTTTTATCAATATATTCTGACTATATTCTCAGCCAGTTTGTTGCAAAACTCTTTGAAGACTGATATCTCTAAAACTGAAATCTGTGCAATTGTCTCACACTTCTGTGTGTCTTTTAGTGACTAGGGTGTCAGTTCAGCAATGTTTACCCTATGAAAGATGTAAATAAAGTACAGTAATACCAGAAGTCTTTAATGCTCTGCACTTTCCAACATCACAGGCTATGATAATAGTGCTACTTGGAACTCTGCATTCATAATTTTATGTTTTCACTGTCAGAACATGAAATGTAACTTTGGTGGAAATGTGGGTGGGGTCTGATTTTTTTTTATTATTAGTTGCCTATGGTGAAACTTATTCTTTTTGCTGTTCTTACAGATGCTGATCCTCAAGTATATTTAGAAGTTCTTTAGAGTACAAACAAAAATGAAGCATGATAATTAAAATCCTCTTCCAGCTACAATAACTGTTTCATACATTCTACTCTAAAGTGATGTTTTATATTCATAATACATTAAAAATTAAGTGTTGAAAGCATATTCACAAACATTTTCAAAATGCTTTCACTTTTCACCTGTAATTGAGTCATCAATATTACCAGCCAGCTATGAAACTAATTTGGCTTATTGCATTACTCATCCTCACATCTTAATTATTGATTAACACTCTCACTGACAGTAAAAGGTTCCCTTTGAAAAGTAATTACTGCATTGTAACACTATGCTATAACTGTCTTCAAAATTATCTGTGCAACAAAATTTCTTTATAATTAAAATAATTGGTTTAAATTTGCAGATGGACAAGCAGGCAAGTATGTGAAGCCTAACACATTCACATATATTAAAGGACCATGTGTGATAGACAAAGGAATTAAACATCATAATATGGTTTATTCCTCCAGAAAATGAACTCAGTATTCAAATGAATATTTCATGGCTTTTGTTACCTGCTTACCATGTGCTTACGATCATCTGTATATTCCTTGCAAAGATCATGTTTCTTTGATTAGAACCCAATGTCACTGGGAAATCCTAAAATTAGGGTTGGTTTTTTTTTATTAGCAATACTCTGCTGGTACCTTACATTAAGTCAATCACAACATGATGAAAATATATTAATGTGTACCTGAAGTTTGTGATATATGATACATTATTAAATTTGTATGCTATTACAGTAGATCATAAAATACTGCAGTTTGGCTAGAGATCTACATTTAGTCTTGAAGATTATCTTCTGTAAGTTCAGTTTGAAGAGACATGATGCAAAATCTTCATGTTTTAAACAAGGGTGAACGGTTACTCTTTAGTAGTCAGAATGCTCTGCACACTCCTGAAAATTATTTTTGAGTGACTAGTGTTTAACCTTTCTTTCACTGCAATGGACTCAGGAACATCAACTTGTTGATTACAGCAGGCACTTTCCTGTTTCTTCTCTATCAGCTGGGTAACTATTCATAAAATAAAATTACTTATGTTGGATTTAGTTATCTTTACTAGTGAAATTAGTCAGTTTACTTTGTCTACACCACTTTATTTTAGCCATCAACTTAATTCACTTTGTGCTGTATTATTTGTATCATACTGACTTCAAACAATGTACTGTGAAAATACAAAGCCAAGATCAGTCCACACCTGAATAAGCAATCCAAGTTTAACAAGAGACAGACACAGACCTTGGCTAGATCTGAGCTGGTTATGAAGTTCACAAGACGGATTGGAAAGCACCTGAAACAGACTAGAGCAAGAGGATATCTAGCCTGTGACTTGGAACAGCTCATTTAATGAGCAGTGAGAAGGAAAGGTGATAAGATGGCTGCTGGGGAGAGCTTGTATCGACAAGGACTTTTTATAGTCATTGATATGAAGACACGTTTATGTGGTAATGTTAGGAGAGGAAATTGTTGAAAAGTAAGTCAAGAAATGAGTAAGCATGGGAGGGATGCAGTCATTGGGTCAGGCTAAGATATCAGAGAATGTATGACTGTCATGATGGGAAGTGCTGTTGCAAGGGAGCTGTTGGCAGGCAAGGTAGTTTTTTTGTTTACTTTATTTCTCCCCTGTAAAAATACATTTTCACTGCTTGCTTACTTATGTTTCTTTTCATGACTCTTTCTTCTTTAAAAAAATAAACAATAGCCATTGATAGAAATGGTTTGGGTATAATGAATAGGTAGAAACTCTTTTTCTTAGTAAGAAAATGTTGTTATCCCTTCCTTGAAGCAGTTATTCATTTTCACTCTATGGGTCTTCTTTTTGTGCCTTCCTTAACATTTGCAAATTACTTAATACAGAAACTTGATTCTTCTGTAGCTCTACTATTACTAGGCTAATTAATATTTTTGGTTTTAAGGACTGATTCATCACATTTCAATGTAGTGATACTTCAGTTTTTGAAAGACAGAGAGACAGTTGTCAGCAGAGTAGTTTTAGGTCCAATATCTTTTGAGAATTAAGAAGTCAGTAAAGAATTATGAGACCTGACCAAAAGTATTAAATTGAAGCTTATCACTCCTTCTTTCTTGTCACTCTCACAAATTCTATTCTTTTTCTTTTCTCAGTGTACTTTCCCAAACTTAAGCCGTTTTTCCTCTGAAAATTTGGTATGGTTTTTAATCTCAAGGGTCTTTCTCCATGACCCCTTAATTTTTTATCTATTTATACACTTATGTAATTCAGCTATGTTTTGACCTTTTTTTTCTGAAATAACGTTTCTTTAACCTCCACAAGTTGACAGATTTTGTAAGATGTTTCCTTAGGATACTGCAGTCTTATTCATAATTTGGCCATCACCATTCTGAATTCTCATATTCACCACAGAGGATCATTAGTAATTTCATCAGGTCTCCAGACTGTGCATTTTTATGTAGTTCTCTTGATTTCAAATTGTACTGATTAAGCTTTCTGCACAGCATAATTTCTGTCACAAATTGCTTCCAGCTTTCTTTTCAGTGAGTGTACCCACATCTGAGGTAGGAGTTTCTGATCTATCTGCATGGAAACAATAAAAAAAAAAAAGGGGGCTTTTTTGTTTTGTTTTGTTTTCAGCAGGTGAGGCTTTGCTTAGACATTTCTCTTGTGATATTGGGTGCTATGAATGTTGTAAAATCAACTTAAACCCCTAAACAGACGTCTGCTTTCACCAGTAAGCCAATAATGCAGCTGCTGTATCCTTAGGGCTGCTTCAGCCTGTAACCACCAGGTGGATACACAGGAGGAACACAGAACTCTAGGCAAAAAGGTTCTTTGTTGTTTTTTCTGGCTGCAGTATTATGCAAAGATCCATCCAAAGGAAACCTAAGAGTTTATATCTGTCCTAGGCCGTTGATTTATGCAATTGAATAGGAGGAGCTGCTGAAAGTTGTAAACAATTTCCATGTGTGGAAAAGTTAGGTGCCTGAAAGGTTATCTTTAAAGGACTTTGCTTTGGGTAACCGTATTCCCAACTCACACAGTGTTACAAATCCAAACTTTTGCCAGTGAGGATTCCCACTTGGCAGAATATGTGAATAAAGAAATTTTTGCTGCCCTCCAGGTCTTCAGCTGTATGCCAACAGCCATCACAATAAGCAATTACTAAAGAATCCTTACATGAAATTTCCTTGTGTGATTTCAAAGCTGTGCAATATTTATAGTGTGGCCTATGCAACCCACATATTGATGTTCTACCAGCTGTGTTTAAGGTGCTCCAGTGAGCAGGAATTTTTGTGTCCAACTATGACAACAAAATAAATGTCTCAGTTAAGCACAAAGGTCACCTCTAACACTGCCTTAACCCGTCCTCTCATGTAAGAGGAAAAAGCTGCGTAGAGTCCATGGAGCTCATGGAATAAATTTTAAAACTAAAGAGTACTTTGTCCTACCAATTTTTTGAGGTTTCATGCATTTCTTAAGACTAAAATGATTCTTTAATACTTTAAATAGATACTAGTTTTATTTACCAGAACTGAAATTCATAGCGATATTTTCATAGATATGTGCCCATATTGAAAAGAACTGCAAAAAATTAAGCAGAGGAAATATAAACCTTTTCCAAATATCACTTTCAGGTCCTATAAATTAAAAATGACTTTTCTATGGACATGCATTTTTTTTTCCTTCCAAGAATGGTCTATTTTGAGATTGGTTTCCATAAAATCCATCATTTTAATTCTGTTATTAAAAATAGTTGCAATGATAAATATTCAACAATCAAAAGTTATTAAGCCATTTGATTCATAACACAAGGTGATTTTTAGCAGTATAGCTATTTGTGCTGCAAATTATAATATTCAAAGTACATATGTAATCGATCATGTATTTGTTGAATAGCTCATTCTTAGCTATTTTCCATTGCTATTGCTGATAGGAATCTTCGGGATGATTAATGTGTTCTAGGATACCATTCTAAAGCCACAAGATTTGCAGCTGCATACTTGCCAAAAGAGAGAAAAGACTTCTGCTCTGTAGTGCATGTAATCAAGCATCCAGCTGTTGAAAATGTTATAAAATAATGAAGCATAATTGGGGAACTTTTAAACAGGATTTCTGCTCTGTCTCATAGCAGCTGGTACAAGTGGAAGAGCCTAGTAAACAAAAAGTGGCACTGCTTCTTCCAGACAGGAGTTAACAAGAATTTGATATATGCATACCCCTAAGAAAAACGAAAGTCAACACAGTGGCTGAAGTAAATATAAGTGGGGAAATGATCATCAGAACTATTGACTGTGAATAAACCACCAGAAGCATAAGCAGACAATGGAAGAAGCAATTTCCCATGACATTACCTGCCAAGCAATAAGTTACCAATAGCAACCCTTCCAGAGCATAATGGGGCATTTACTTGGATGCACAGTGAGTAATGGCAAATGAAGTACAGCTTCAAATTGTTTCCTTTCAAAAAACTCTTTATACTTTTTCAAGAGGCAACAATAGCAAAAATTTACACCTCTTCTGGCATAAATCAGTGTCTCTCCAAGGAAGTCACCAACCCAGCATTCCCGTTTATTTGGTGAGAATCTAAGCCAAAGGAAGGAAGCTGAAATCTAAAGAGCAAATTCTTAGTCACACACATAGTGCCATAAATACCAAAGACACGTGGCTATAGATGCTCTATTAACCTGGAAGTTTTCGTGTAACTAAAAATGTTCTAGTATATGGAAAATGGACAACTGTAAACCTTTCACTTTGGCAGCATACAAAAAGATACATGCTGTGAATAGGCCAAGGGATGGAATGGATTAGCTGTGTCAATGAATCTATTTCATGTAACTGCATCACATATAGTGTTATATAACACATATATGACTGCTTGTTCCTAAAATAGGTGCACTCCATCTTCAGGCTATTTATATTTTTTCCACACTACTTCAGTTAGAAAACTGTCCCACAACTGCACTTTGGCAGAAACAGGATGAACACCTTTCATTTAACTATGTCATTTTTTGTGGCTACTATATTTACATGTGTTATACCAATGGGAATTGTTCCACATGATCTCAAATGATACAAAAATGCTACTCAAGTCCATGCAATTTGGACTGATAATTATTGAGTGTTCTAATAACATCAGAAAGGACTGTGAGGTAATTGATCACTTAAAGAGAGCATAAGAGCATTGGAGACCATCTTCACAGAAAAAACCCTATAGAGAATGGTGTATACAACAGTTTTTTATCTATTTCATTATACCTTGATTTGACACAATTGCAGTATCTTTGCATTTATCAATATCTTCTGGTTGTCCAGCTATGTTTCAGTAGGATGACACTACCTTTCTTCATAAAACAAGATTATTAGATTGAAGCAGTGCTGTTGATTTTCTAAAAGGCA
>JAVSBS010005740.1:20129-40150 GCA_033124195.1 Coracias cyanogaster | reverse complement strand
TATGATGGTGCCGCTGCACTCCAGTTCAGGCAACACACTGAGAACCTGTCTGGAAGAAAAAAAATGTCACTGACTACCTCATTCTGCATATAAGAAAACTAAGTCTTCAAGGATGTCTTACAACTGAGGCAAGTTTCAGGCCTTTTAGAGATTAATGAAATTTGTAAATAATGGAAGAGACAATATTAGAAAGAACATATTGTGCTTACAAAATATATTTGCACAAAAAGTGGAATCTCCAAAACCGTTTGATAAAAACACCACACCTTGCTCAGTAGGTTGTTTGTAGCCTTCTGTAAATCCCACCTTTTTTAGCTACTCTGGAGCACCAGTAAGTCACTCACATGTATTGAGAAATAGATTTTAGTTAAATTATGTTTTTCTGTCTTTGCCACTACATAGTATTTTCTGTATTATCATTACACAAAGAATACAAAAGAATTACTTAAGAGAAGATTGCATAACTCATGTCTGTTCCACAGCCATGTGCATCCTTGCAGGAAACAGGGTGGATTTCACAAGTTCACAAAGTATTTGGAAATGTGCAGAAAGATGGCTTGAGCGGGGAAAAAAAACACAAACAACTAAAAACCCAAACCAACACCATCCACAACAACAACAACAAAAACCACCACAAAACTTTAAACTATTTTTAATCACTTTTTCTGGCAAACTCAAAACATTAAACACAGGAACAATCAGGTTTCATCTGAAATACGCTTGCATCTGAAACTAGGCATGGAGCCTTGTGTCGCACCATCTTGGCTGGAATGGGAAAAGATCTTTTAAGCAGTCTGAAATACTTCAGGCCAAGGTAGGCTGCCAACTCCATAATCTCTGAAAATTTCAACATAGTGAGTGCTGGGATATTGTTTTCAGGCTCTTGTTTCTTCACTAAATTTATCAGAGCATCTTCTCTACAAGAATAAAAGTCTGAGTATCTATAACCAGTACACAAAATTGCTAACTAAAATTTTTTCAGTGGTTCAGAATCCACTTCCAAGTAGTGCCATTTCAACCGAACAGAGATACTGGATAATTATCCTGCTTAGACCACAATGGTTCTTTTTTTTCTCCCCCAAGGAATTAGTGCTTGATAGAAGCAGTAATAGCTCTTATGCTTCAGTTCAGGACACTGGGTTCCCGCCACCCCCAACTGCTGTATTGTTTATTTGGTTTGCTTGCTATAAGAGTGACAGATCAATAACATGGTCACAGCTGCTTTTAGAGAGACCCCTAGTGCTGCCAGATATGTAATACTGAAGTTAATCCAACTTTTTTATTTTTTCCATCTTACCTTCAGGATGTAAGAACAGAAAGCCTCAGTAGTTGTTAGCAGTGCAGAAGCAGCCTCAAGACAATGGCTAAAAAGAATTACAAACAGTGAGGAGATGGGGGTGAGTGAAGAATTTAGATTGTCACCTCAAAAATAGTAGCAGCACTCTCCTTCCAGCAACAGAAAAGGTGCCATTTTGAGCTCAAGTAAATTGGCTCCAAATAGCTATTTTCAGGACTTCACCACGACTACCAGAATTACTTATGTGAAACCTCCTGGTTTTCACTGTAATTTAACAAGACTAGGGTAGGAGGATAGGCAAACACTTCTGTTTTCAGCACATTTATTTAGGAAGTAGCACTTCTGTTTACATCAGTTTTAAGAACTTGAGTTACATCTTTTAGAAACTAAATGAGGTATTTACATATTTATTGTTCTATGATCTGGTATACAACACCTGATTTTTTTTTTTAATTTTTATTTTTTTAAACCAGCAGCAATTAAACCACCTTCAGATTTCATGAAAAGGCTCTTCCTTTTGGACATTTCATCTGATAAACAGACAAGAAAACAGTAAAAACAGGACAAATGCAACATTTTATTGTGAAGCTGTAGCTATTGTGTGACTGCTCATCATGCTTTTTTACATTGCTGATTAGTAAAACGGTGTCTCACATTTCAGAAAGCATTACTAAAAGAACAATGAAACAAAAGTGCTTCAAAACAGCAAAATACAAGAATTAACCCCATCCCAGATTGCAGCCATCCAATAAATGTATTTATGGAGGTGGGGTATAGCATTTTGTCTCCACCTTTGGTTTTTGCCACTTTAATCCAGATTTTTGAAAAATACTGACTAGCCCTTCACATAAATAAAAATTTGAATCACGTGGGAAAAAACAGTTTCTCTATTTCCAGTCCCCTTGATAGGTGTGCGAGTATTAGACAGAAGCCCTTTCTTCCCCACTCCTCATGGTAGGAAAACTGGCAGAACCAAGAGGCTACACCTCTCGCATCTTAGAATAATATGCCTCTATTAACCAACTACAAAAAACATGGACCTTTTCCTTAAAGCCACTTCTCTGACAAGAGGACTAAGAAGTGCGTCTTATGAAGGCAAGGAAAGTCCTACAGCAAAACAAGGCTGATCAGCACTGTTTCCAGACATCACGTCAAGAATTTACAAATCAAAAGATCAAACTCTGAAGAACCCACAGCGTTTAGCCAATACATGTAACCCGCTGGAGGAGTGTATACCTTGCCAATTATTGCCAAACTCGAGGTAGTTATTGACAAAGTAAACAGTTTCCACTCTTAAGACAGTTAATTTACATGAGAAGCAGGAAAAAGCACGGTACACATTTCCCCACGCTTCAGATGATGATTTTGTATTTGCAGGAAGCAACAGTTTAACTTCCTCATACTGTGGAATTACAGTTAGAATATTTAAAGGAAAAAACATCGAAAAGAATATTTAAAGAAAAAATTCTGAAAGAAACTGATCCATTGGTTATCTCTTAGAATGACCAGCAGATGATCCTAAGCATGAAAATTCACGTGAGTAAACCAACATCCTTCAACACTAAACAGCAGCTCAAGAGAACCTAAGGATTAAATAAGCAGCTGCCTCTAATTAGCACAAGGACTGAGATAACTACCTGCATTTACTACCTGCTTGCTACTTTTCATTCCATTTTTTTGATACCTGGTAGAAGTCCCCAACACTAAAAACATCACAAAAAGAAACCCGAGACCGCCGCAGACAATGAGTGAAGATCTGTAAGCTACGATAGCATTTGCCACCTCCCAAAGCTGCCACATGCAGAAGCATCACTAAAGCACTGGAGCAGCGAGATAAATGTGTCTGAGGCACCACTATGCATTATCCATGTCTTGGGTAGGAAAGTACTGTCAGAATCTAGGGCAGTAGGTTTCCCTGTAGGTGGTTAAGGAAGCCCCAAGTAGAATGAGGCTTTCCATACGGGCTGCAGAACAGACGTCTCTGTTAAGTTTGCCAGCATATCCAACTTCAGTACGCCCAGTAAAAAGTACTTAAATATCACAAGACGGACTGGGCAGCAGTACTGATCCGTGCTAAAATCCACGTGTTTAGAATATAAAAAAATACTATTTCTTCTACACCAGAAGGTAAAGTTCATTGTCAGAGTAAGTTGTATGTATAAAACCTGTCATTTCAAAAACGTTTGAGATAATCTAACAGGGAAATCAGCAATGGCCTCTAAATTAGTGCAGTGACAACAAATCCGTTCTCAGTTCAGAGATACCATTCTTCTCAATTTAAGTATTACTATCGCATTTATTATCTACATACAGTAAGTTGCAGGGCCATACTCAACAAAACTGTATTAACAACTGACTTCCTGAAGTTGAGTCAGTAAGAGGTCTCAGCAGCAGAATGCCTATTGCTACTAACACTGAACTCTGTGAGACTAACAGGACAGAGAGACGTACATGTGCATAAACATCCTAGTTTAAGGCTTATCTTTATATTCAGTGTTGGTTATTCAGGTTCAGTGAGAACCTGTACAGGTTTGGTGTACCCTACAGCAAAGTCAGCATTGGTAAAGGGAACCTCGTAACTCATGACAACGTCTCATGTTAAGGAGAGAAAGCATCACACAGTGCTTGCGCTTATTCCTCCTCTGACAACACCAAAGGCAGCAGTTTGCTGCCTGAGAAGACATTGCTCTTCCAACACACAGAAAGATAAAAGGTGTGTTTCCTGCTTAATAAAAAGAGGCAGAGATGTATGAAGAAGGTTGTTAAAAGAAACAGGGGACATATTTTGGGTTTTTTCCTTCCTCCAGTAACTGCTACACCTCAAGTCAGTAAAACACTCTTGCAGAGGTCCAGACAAGCTGCTGCCTAATCATCTCAAAAAAGTGGGTCAAGTCACTCATTCACCAACAGTGGGCAGATTCAGGGAAGAAAAAAAACATTTTTAAAAGGCAGTTTAGAGAGCTAGTGGAATGCCAATCTTTGCAAAGGTTAAAAGCATCCAAGCTGCTGCCCTGCTTATCCTATCCTAATATAGTAACTTGAATTAGAACTTAATCTGATTTTATAGTAAATACAGTTGAAAAGCTCTATATAAAATACCATAGATTTGGGAAATACAGGTATTTGACTGTTTTGGTTGTCGGGGACGGGGCGGGGCGTTGGTTAGGTTTTTGGGTGTTTGGGATTTTTTTTTTCAGACCTGCTTTTATATGCAGTTAATCCAACTCACAGATTAAAAATCACTGATCTGGGACTTTGTATATGTAAAACAAGAAACCAGAAGATGAGAGAGAATGCCTTAAGGGAAACAGAATTATTCTTAGAGGACACTATTCAGAAAATAATGTAAGAAATATATTTAAACGTGATTTATGAACCAAACAGCACTTGAATGTCGGCTAAAAATCCTGCAGCTGTGGTACAAACTGATGTTGCAGAACAAAATTAAGTTCTTACTACTGTATTCTAGAAATAATTTATAGAGTTGTAGTTCATCCATTATGCAGAAAACAATCAGGGCAGAAAAGATAACCAAAAAGCAGTAGTACCAGTCAAATAGATTCTCTTGACCTGAACTAGTTGTACAAACATGTGAAAGGGCCAAGTCCCTTTTCTTTGTGAAGTAGCAGCTGAGACTTCTGGCCCTTTGTGCTGCTTACTGGTGGTAGTTCAGCAGATGGGAACTTTTACCTTTACATTTCAGGTACCTATCACATGCCCGTAGCAATGTGTTTGAAAAAAATACCAGTATATTCCTCAAAATGGAGGAAAACAGTTTGATAACAAATATTTAGGAACACTAAAACCCAGAAATGTTACCCTCAGGGTTCTCATTTGCAAAGGATCTCAAAGAAAGTTTACAAACTTTACGAATAGGACGACCAAGGGCCTTTCTTAGCCCTTTAGCTCTCAGGCAGATGCTAATGAAACGACAATATTAAAGCTTAGCACCATGAAGTCTGTGACAAATACTGATGTAGTCAGGCAGGAATCTCCAACAGCATGGATGGTCTACTGAAGATAGAACCAAGGCAAAGCAAGCAATACATGAGATGTAAGAAACTGAAATCTATCATTCCTCGCTTCTCCAGGAAAGTGAACCAAGGGAACAGAAGTCACATGTTTCATTTATATCAGACATATATTTGAGAGAATTGTACCCTTAGGTGGCTAGAAGTGATTTGGTTAGACTATTTCAAAAGGTATACTACTGTCACACAATCTTCTTTTATTTAATTGCTTTTAATCTTAAGATCAGTTAAAAGCATCTCTGGTTCGAAAGAGCAGAATCCCAACATGCTACATCTGCGTGTCTCAAAATTGGACAGTTTCTGCTATTTAGTACCCAACACTACCCAGTAAGCACAGAGTCTTCTCTCAGTATTACTATACTTACACTGCATCTATCAGCTAGGCTTTGTTTTTTTCTCATACATACATATAAAATATATTATTTATAGTCAACTTTCAGGTGAGTAGTCCCAGAAATATTTGACATACTTCTACCAATAAAAATAAGTTACATGAAAAATTAAGAACAAAATTTTCTGTTAAGACCAAAAGCAAACAAAGCTTGTAACTCAGTTTGAACAACTGTAAACAATATGCATTTTTGTAATATGACTAAGTTGGGAGAGTTGTCTTTAAACAAACAAACCAACCCAACAACGAAATCAACACTAAACCAAAAACCCCACAAACCTGTTCTAACAAGGAACTAAGTGCTCTGCCTTGCAAACACCTGTTTAACCCATGCAGAATTTGTAAACAAGATGTCAGGCCTTTAAAAGCAAAGGCAAAGATGTTTTCCTTTATTACAGTATTTAAAGGCTATCACTTATGTGATTGGTTTTTTTAATAGCTTGTCATTTATAATAAAAACAAGTATTTGTACAAAGATGCGGTTTCTTTTTAAAAAAGCAGATCAGTTGAGTGTTTCATACTTTAATATATAAACCAAAACATATGAAAGCTATAAAAACATTAATGTGTGCCATGTATTTAAACATGTAGCCTTCTATTTTAATGGTTACATGTGTAGATTAAAAAAAGCTATCACAATGGGATTTTACTTTCAATTACCATAAACAGACCAAAATACAGAGGAGAAACACGTCATTTCTGAGACTTGACAATTAGCATCACTTACTCTCTCAAACATCAGCTGGGCTTCAAGTTGTACACCATAAGCGTAAGCTAACATTCTACCAACGGAAGCGTTACAAAATGCGTTAAGAGAAAATACTGCCAGTAAATGAATGTCTTTTTTTAATTAGTGATTTATTTTTTTTAGAAGACAGTCTGAATTGGATTTATAGGGTTGGGTTTTTTGCTGTTCTGCTATCAAAGGTCTTCTTTAAAACTGTTCTGTGAACAATACAGTCACATTACAACTAAACAAAAAGACAAATAATAACAGACCAGCTGCTTTTTACATTTTAATAATCGTAACTCCCTAATGCTGTTCTTCCTGTCTGCACAGGGAAATTATTTTATTTGGCACATTAAGGATAAAAAAAAAAAGTCAAGAACTGAACCAAAGTTTACAAACCTCCAATTTTAAGTTAGTAGTTATAAGAAAGCAAGCCAGACATCAATGTCATGGCAAAATTAGAAACAAAAAGCCACACGCACAACATAAGGAAAAGGTTTTTCGATGATCAGTATCATCAGGGGCTTCTGCTGAAATAAAATACACGTATTATTGTTCAAACCATAATCGGATTGCAAGGAATCTTATCCCAAGTCCTATTGTGCTCTTACTTACAGCGTGTAAATCCTTACTAAATAGCAAGGAGGCTTTGATGAACACATTTCACATCGTGTAATATTTTCTTAATCTCAAGTTCTAATGCAGATACTTAGAGATCTGTAAAGTCCTGTAAACTCTGGCTGCTTTCCAGTAGTCTGTACCAACTGCTCCTTAGGCAGCACTTTCTTATACTTCAAGTAGTGTTTCACACTGTGGTATCTCCAAAGTCCTTGTTCCAGCGAATATATGCTTCCAGGGTCTGAGGGCTCAAGCTGCGCTTTATCTTCTTCAAAGACTCAGTGAAATCTGAGAGCTTGATATTTCTCATCTAAACAAAAAGTGAAAGACATCAGGATCACAAGTGGCTTATGTACTTCCATTTATTCAAGAAGTACTTTGGTATTCAATTTAACAAAGCACATTCTACAAGTGCTTCACCTCGATACAGATGTTCTCACTTTTTTACAGCAAGAACAGTCATTCACTGGAACAACCTGCCCAGGGATGAGGGAGAGTCCCCATCACTAAAGGTTTTCAAGGTGCAATGGGCAGGGTGCTAGATTATCTCATCTAGCATTCTCTTTCCCATGAAAGGTTGTACCAGATGAGCTTTCAAGGTCCCTTCCAACCTGGGCTGTTCTATGATTGTATGACCTGATGCAAGAGTCTTGTAATTTAAAGCTATCACAGTATTTACAGTTTTTAATCAACTAACATTTGGTAATCATGATGTCTGCCGCGTTACTTAATAGGCCATGAGATTGTGTTATTACTTCCTGTTTCACTAGGTGGTGCAGGCTGGTGCCTGTGAGGGCACAGAACTGAGTAAGGAGTAAAACGGGGGATTTTTGGAACACATTTACGGCATACTTCTGCATACAAGGAGAGGAGGGCGCTGAAAGTTCCCACCCTTACCAAAACTGTATTCAAACCATAGCATGCTGTCAGCCAAATAATCCTGACCACCTACCCTCTCCGATTCAAGGCACTCCTCCTGGCTGTTTGTTGAGGGCATGGTTATTAGCAGACATTTCCCGTGTAGAGAAATGCCCAGACGTGATGGGAGATACCCCAAGTGTGCGGAACAAGCAGACTCATCCGTAAAGGAGTATTAACATCACAGTTTCACTTACTACCAGAAAGAGATGCTCTTAAGCCAGATAACCAACAAACTACAAAGAACCTCAGGCATCCAAATACAGATTTGCTTCTCAATCACTACTTGTAAAAATTTTTCTTCAATTAAGATGTAATAAAAAAGGGTAATCCTGCCCCCCGCCCCCCCCCCCAATTAAGCTAGGTATTTTGTGTGATACCACATGTAAATAAATGGACCTTAAAAATTTCTGGCGAGCATGCATTTTATTCAAAGGGGAAAATACAACTGCTGGAACAGCATACCTCACTGGCAGACATGTTCTTCACCTGTTCTGGTTTTAACTCTGTAAAATTTAAGGAAGATCAGTCAGTTTCATAAGAATACTTTCATTGCTTCTGAGAACTAAAGCATGTTAAAAGCACTTTTGTTCTGAAAAAAAACCCAGCTAAAAATTGTACCTCTGTCTCAACACAATCTCCTCTGCAGAAAGGTACGTGGTGTTTTTACCTCCCTCTTCCCAATTTATCAGCTCCTCAACCGGGCTGCTCCCACACGCAATCCCCGCAGATACAGTACAAAGTGGAAGCGGAACTATCTCCGTTTTCTGAAGTACGGGGAACAGCACACGAGTGTTAAGAGCTGCCTTCTCCCTTATTATGCATGGTACATACAACTCCCCTACCTGTCAAATATGCACAATTTTCAGGAAACACAAAGGTACTATTAGTCAAGAATACAGAAACAGGAGTGCTTCTTACCCGTGTAGTACTGATAGAATCTAGTAATTCCCACAAGCTCACCATTTTTATTTTTATTTTATTTTTTACTTTCAATACTGTTATGGCATCAACATATTACAGCAAACACTTTGCTCTGAGGGTGCAAGAAAAAGAATCCAGGCAGGACTGGCAAGGCTAACATTAAAAAGCATATTTTAAAATAGATTGTTATATATGGAAGTCAAGAGCAGGTGGAAGAAACAGGGTGCACATTTCATGGTCTCTTCTCAAAACGGACTGGCATCTGATGTGATGTGTCAGTAAAGCCTGCATACCCAAATGCACACACTTTTAATACAACCACTCTAAATAAATATAGTCAAAGTCTTATGAGACATGATGCCCCTTGTGAGAGCTATTTAATGCAATTATGTTTCCCAGTTATTATGTAGGATTTGGGAAGACGTGCCTGACAATCTCAACAGCTGAAACTACGTGGGTAAAAGACCATTACTTTCCAGCAGCTGCTTTCAAAGAGATACTGCACTGGCAAAACTGCATGCTATCGTATTTTTGATTCAATTAATAAAATAATAAAACAAACACACCCACAAAATATGGCACAGAACTCTCCTCCCCAAAAAATATTCAAGAGAGTTGCAACAACTTTTATTTACTCATAATGGGCTGATATTATGGAACACTTGCTCCGGCTGCCCTTCATACCTTTCTGTCAGGTAGGAAAATATATCAGCAAACAGAAAACAAATATAGGTAAAACTTGAGTCATGACTGGTATTTGGATCACATTTCAACATTAAGATTTAAAAAGAAAAAGCTGTGTCTTTCAAAGCTTATTCTAGGAAAAAAACCTACAACACAAAATTGGTTCTGTTTTGATATTTCTGTCCTTTAAAGAGATCTGTCCACTTTATAAAACAAGTATGGTAGTCAGAAACTGCTATTCAAGTAATAATGTAGATACCATAGAGCTGATACCAGCCTAGGAAAGATGTACTAGTTAAAAATCCCACAAATCTGTGAAAAACACTTCAACTTGCTTTCCTCTTCAGACACAAAAATTCTGTTTCACACAGTAAACTACTGAAAGGTTTTACATATGGTAAATCTTACCAAGATGCTATTATGAGAAACAGACCAAGATCTAATCTAAAAAGCTTTACTTCAGAGATTTCAAAGTTATAAAGAAAACATAACATCTCAAGGGCATAACTCATATCAAGGGCATTGAGTTTTATTGAAACCTAAATCAAAAGCTACACAGCTTACCTCGAATAGGGCCCAGTGCTGCATCCTTTGCTAACGCAGTTAAATCGCTTCCAGAGTATCCATCTGTCATTCTTTGTCAAAGGAAAAAGCGGGGGAAGGAAGGAAAAAACAACAGCAACGATAAAAATTTGCTTCGAACCATCTCATTTTAGTTGTAGATTACTAAAATGCTACTTATCAGAAGTACTACTTCGATGTTGTTTTGCAAGTTTAATAAATCAGCTGTGCCTTCAACATAAGTGAACTACAGTTAATTCCAGATTAAATTTAAGTACAGACATATAAGTCCCAAATAACATGCTAGGAAAAGCAAAAAGACAGCAACCAGCTAGGATGTGTAGTTGAAACCTAATTTCAAGCATGTTTACTATTTCTCTTACAAGAATGCCCTACCACTAGTTTAAATGATGAATATTAAACCAAAAACTCAACTGTCGTTCATATTCTCAGAACCACAACGGGGAGGGGAATCAAACCAAGGACCCAATCTCTATGGGAGCTTTTCCAGAATTAGACTTAATTTCCAAGTTAACCAGTGAATTAGTTTACAGATTAAAGGCCTCCACTGAACACCAGGACATTGCCTTTTTCCTCCGGATAGCTACTATTGCAGCCAAAACATGGCCTGAGCTAGCATCCTTAAAGTACAGGAATAATTTGATTCAGTTGGATTATACATCAAATTTCTGTAATGTTACTAACACTACAAGGTTACAAAGTGCCGCATCCAAGAGCGTAATCACCTGCTGCGCACTACCACAAACAGAAACACAGACTAAAGTACATCGACTTGAATACTTTTGGTATCTCGCACTCTGTTTTCACTCCTTCCTGCCCTACGTGCTTTACATTTTCAGTCTAACTTCCTTCACACCCATAACATCTAATTTCTCAGTGTGAAAACAGCAGTTCTGTATCAATCCTAACAATGAAAAACATAAAACAACTCCAGAACAGGAAGGGCATTTAACCCACATTTTCCCAGGGCATTTAACCCACATTTCCCCCATCAAATATGAAATTGAAAAGAACCTAAAATAATCCACTGCTTGCTCTGTTATGTTGGTGATACTTTCAACAAACCTAGCAATGGACAAGCAAATAAAAGTTGCTTTTGATTTGAAATGCCTGCCAAGTGCAAAACTGGTACTGCCTTTTTGCATCAGAGAGGAGAGCTGGACTGCTGAGGCGATGGGTGGAAGGAAGCATCCCCCTCCCTCCACCTCTGAACGGAAAGTATGGACAAGCATGTTTCAACAACAGAAACCCAGCCAGGTAGTGTATGGAAAAATAAGCATTCATATATATATATATATATATATATCTCTAAAAGCATATATAAAAACACTTCCATAAAGCCTGACAGGAGACCATCTTCCCAGTACTTCTCAGCAAGTGTTGTCACTATCTAATGATTTACAATAATTGCATTTAGAATTAATAAAACAATCTGAATGAACGCAGTAGATAAGTATATTCATGGAGTATGGTTACCAAATACTTACCTAGCTAGTTGTGCCAACTCTTTTTGCGTCAATGGACTTCCTTGCTTACTTAGAAGAGTTTTTAGCAAAATCAGTCTTGTCTGGAAAGAAGATACATTTATCAATGTACAACTCATTGTCACAGTACACTTAAAATTGTGTTGCAACAACAACTCAACGTGTTTGTTAGGTCAGCTTTTGTGCTTCACTAGTTCAAACTTGCCTGTAGTGCTCTTGTGATGAGACCATAACCTATCATCTCTTCAGGGGAAGAGACAGGGATTTGGTAACGTGCTGGTTTTGCCTGGGATAGAGTTAATTTTCTTCATAGTAGCTAGTATGGGGCTATGTGATCAAGGATCAAACTGCTTCAAAAATACACATTAGAATCCTCATCAAAAGCCCTAATCTGCTATTAAGATGAAAAACATTAAGAAAGCTACTTTCATCTTTTGCAATAAACACTCTTTTCCAGCCAAGCATGCTCCTGCAAGCTCTACTTCAGACTTGTCTGTGCCTGCCAGTATGTAAGCAACACCCTACTAGCCAAGAAATCCTGAGTAGCTACTTCTAGATTTGCTACTAGCACATGTAAAAAAATTTAAAAAATTAAGACAGTCACCAGAATTCAAGCACAGTGTATATGGCCAAGCTGGGCCAAAAGTTAACTCACAGAATTTTAACTGTCCACTGAGGGAAGTGTAGAATAGCCTATGAAATGTATTTTAGACTCTTTTTAAACAAAATTGATCTTGAAGTGAAGAAAATGCATGGAAAACAATACTTACTTCCTCATTTGGTAAAGACACATATACCCGTTTGGTGAATCGTCTAGAAAAAAGCAAAATCATAGATGCATACTTTTGTAACTTTTTAGCACATACAGATCTAACATTTGGTTTGATACATGTCAAAGTTCCACTTAGATCAAATTTGAAGGAGCAGAATTACAGATTTTTAAAAACCAACAACCAACCAAACAGTACGTGACACCCCTGGTGTCACCTTAGTCTTATTTGAAGTTACAAGACTCCTTTCAGAGAGGAAACACCCTTAAGTTAGGAACACTACTGACTACTAGCAACAAAATGAAGCATCTCTTCATTGCACACAAAAAGTCTTTGGAATCATCAAAAATGTGTTTTATTTGTTTGGAGAGTACTGATGTGCCTGTTTTCCTCAGTCAAGAATGAAGAGAGAAGAAAGTATGAGAACTTGTAGTAAAAACGTCCTGAGGCAAATCTACAGCAAGATTTGTAGTTGCCTGGGACATCAGAAGTCCAGTATTCACAGGGGAGAAATACTGGATACCACCGGTCAAATTTTGTCCTTCATCCTGCCATTAAAAAAAGCAATATATAAGATGCAAGAGGGTTATAAAATGCTGACTTGGTCTCAACAGATACTGCTGTTTTAGACAATTCCAAGGTCATAATCTTATGCAGATATATTCCAAAAGAGAAGAGACACGGACCTCTTTGAGAGGTTAAATAATTTAAACTTGGCAAACAGCTTTTGTTACTTATTCCAAAACCTTAAAACAACCAAGACACTAAGTAGCAAAACCTGCTCTTCATAATGAACATCATGTTGTTGTCTTCAAACAAAGGAAGACACATTTTGATACCTGAGAACAGCATCATCAAGCTCCTGCGGCCTGTTTGTTGCTCCCATCACAAGTATTCTGTCCTCTCCAGAAGACTGCACCTATACAACACAGGAAGGCAAGAGAGCTTTCAATTTACATCAAGCAGTAACACAGAAAACCAGCTATAGACTTGCTGTCCATTCAGCAAACTAATGGGACCTTACTGTATGTCTTTTTATTCCCCCATGCAGTTAACTGCAAAACATTCTTCAGACAAATAAAAAGACAAATTAGGAATAAGTAAAAAGAAAAGAAAAAACAGAAGGAATGTAAACACAGGACACTATGTCCAAGTTATGCTGCCTGAAAAGAGTCTTGCAAGAGCACAAATGTTGCTGTGAAAGTGCACATTACAATGCTGGAGAAAACCGAGGCCACAAAAACCACTCAGAAATTCAGTCATCCGGAGATAATTAGGTTTAAAAAGCTACAGACTTTCTGCTGTCGTGGGTTTAATGCCCAACATTGTTTTGAAGCCTAAAGAGAATCAAAATTTTAGACCAAGGTACAGCCAGAACCACTAAATCAGATCAGCTACTGATTTAACATGAATTGGAAGTCTTGCAAGAAGCTATTGATCAAACTGAGAAGCTATTCAGGCGTACATAGACAGTAGTTTCCCCTCCAATTTGCTCAGCTGCAAGACTTGATTTTATACCCACGAATATGAAGACTTACTGCTTCCAAATCTCAGAGAAAACATTTGGGTATCAGAGATTAATAGTGTACTATATAATTACACCTTGAGCCCAAGTTTGCTAACTTACTAATTGTTTCATTTTCCCCTTTTCATTTTAAGGGAAAACTATGTGTGTGTAATAATTTCTGCGTATCGTTGTCACATTCACCTCACTTTGGAGAGGATCTTCTCAATCTCATTGTCCCTCTACATAGTTACCTTCTCCTGTACCTCATTACGGTTGCTTCAACACTGCAGCAATATTGCTCTGCACTTGTGGTATATAAACTAAGAATGTTCAATACAAAGAACAGTGCTGTGTGACAGAAAAATCTTCTGATATTCATTTGTTGCTCCTTCCCATCTCCAACTATGAAACCCAGTTCCTTTTCCTGGGTATTAACGTATGTGCTGCTAAATATACTCTTATTCTGTCTTGCCATCTCTAGCTCATGATGCCAAGAAAAAAATATAATATCGAAACAAAAAGCATACTAATACAGAAATTAGTCCTTCTGATGTGTCAGAGCTGTGTATACCCATGATCTGAATTAGCCCATTTGAAATCTTCATCTTCATGACTTAGAGCTCCTTCATTCTTGCCATTTGTTATCCATTCTCTGTCCATAGTCCTTCAACCCATTTCAGCTCATCTCCAGATTACTACTTTCCAATCCAGACTGAATTTTCCATAATACTACAGTAAACAGGTGAAAAATTAACAGCAACAGGAAAAAAGCTGTTTGCCGACCAAGGTGGGGGCAGGGGGAAGGGGGTAGAGGTAAGCCCAAGCAGCCAAATTCTTTATGCTTCTTCTGTACTGTACAGCTTGTACTGGCACCCACACCATTAGCCAATTCAGATAAATAATACCCAAGACTAAATACTTACACCATCAAATTCTATTAAAAATTCTGTTTTTAGACGCCTGCTAGCATCATGTTCACCTTCTCGTCTTTCACACAAAAGGCTATCAACTTCATCTAAAAAACAAAGAAACACATCTTAATTAAGCATACAACATTATAGTCTTCATATTTACCCAAGTTCCGTTGCTAACATAGGGCTCCAGCAAAGAGAGATCAGGCCTTTACTCCTTTGGCGACAGACAGAACTTAGTTAAGTTTAAAAGCTTGTATAATGTGTTGTCCTTTGAATATGTAACACTAACCACAGATGAAAGAAAAAAGTCTTGCTGATAATAAACTGCAACTCAGGACAAGCAAAACCCATTTTAATGTTTGAAGTTCAATAGATGAATGGACTTATTCTGTAAAGGTAGTACAGCATTTGTGGTTTTGGGGGCATTTCTTCCCACTATCAACACCAATTAAATAACAGTAATGCTCTATATGGAACTACTGATTAGCCATCGGGTCATATCGAAGACACTTGCCCTGCACTACAGAATTACCCAAAGAAGTTTACCCCATGATTCAAATTTAGTAAGTCAAAAATATTAAAGAAAATACACAAAAGTCACCAACATTTAAGGTCTTACCAATAAAAATTATAGAAGGCTGAAGTTCTCTGGCTACTGCAAACAGAGCACGCACCAGTTTCTCCCCTTCACCCACCTAAAACAACAAGAAAGGTTTTTAGGAGGGTGTTTAGAAAGTGTTTATTACAAGAGAGCTAACATAAGGATCTACAGAAAATCTTGCTGATAACCAACCACTTTCAGTCTGTTAATACACATTCAGATTATCACTCGTTAAGTATTACATAGGACAATATTGTTTACGTCTTAAAAGAAACGTTACAACTTGACTTATGATCACAAATGAGTTGTCAAGAGATTTTGGTGCCTAAATTATCAGAGTGAAAAGGAGATGGGACCTATTTAATTTACTTTTTGAAGAGAAAAAGCCCACAACCACTCATCTCTATGACAGCCAGGGTCATCCTGAACCACAAAAGCCTTTGACATTATCACAAGCACAACACAAAATTTTTTACTTCACAAGTCATTTTTATTTAAAACTTTCTGTTCCCTATAGGCTAACAGTTCACCAAGGACTCATCAGACATCTCTGGCTTTCTTAAGCCTCAATTACGTGTGTGTTTTCAGATCAATATAATTTACAGCTGTTACTTACGTATTTTGAAGTTAGGCTTGCTGCACTTATATTAAAGAACGTAGCATTTGATTCTGCAGCAACTGCTTTGGCCTAGGAGGGGGGGGGGGGGAAGAAAAAAGTATAAAAACATCACACTGAAGGTACTTCTCTGCTTCTGTAGCTAGCACTCATGTCCTGACTGGTGATTTTGAAAGTCTCTGTTCCTTCAAAGGGAACACCTTGTAGATGCTACAGAAAACTTCTGTACAGGCCACTTACAAATAGGAACAGGTAAGTGGTTGAACCACTACAGAAATTTCCAGACTTCCCTAAGACTTCTCTAATCACATCAACACCATAGCCAACTACAACCTGCTTATTGAAAACTACACGTCTCCAGCTCCTTTCAGAGTTTCCTGAATAGGCATCTGAAACAGTTTTAACTAATTTAGGGTAGCATCTGGATGAAATCACATTAAAAATTATGTGGGTGGGTTTTTTTTTTCCTCTGTACCCTATCTATACAAAAAGTGTTTTCAGAGGAAAGCTAGGGAAGAAGAATCAGTTCCACCAGAAAGCTGACACAAAGTACCCTCTTCTTCATCAGTTTCACCGCTTTCAAGAAGTAATGATTCCCTGGTTATACAGTTTAATTTTAGTGGTTAGCAATTATGTTCCAGTATGTAAAACATAACAGATGAGGGAAAGTGAGCTGCTCAGCATTCACACTTGTGTGCTTCAGAGCTGGTGCAGTTTCAGTATCAGCAATGGAAGTGTGCAGCTGCAGCCACTCCATGCGATGTGGGACCATGGGCCCAGCTCAGCTGCACTGGGGCACACGATGCTCCCTGGCTCCACAGCTCCAGTTCTCCAAACCCAAAACAGCAGGCGGAGGAAACAGGCAGCAGCCAGACAGTTCCACAGCACTGACATTCTTTGCACAGCAGTATGGAAGTGAGATGACCCCCTTTCTTGCTACTGTGCTCCTTCCTCATTTCCAAAATGCACTTCTAATGGGTTTTAGTGGAAAGCAGACCACTTGTGATTAACCACTGCTGTACACACTGAACCATGTCACTTGTACTCTCTGAAAACTGGCCTTGCCGGTTTAAGTTTTAAAATATTACTTCTGGTATCGAAAAAAAATTAGAGAGGAGTTTAGCAATTCCCTCCCCTGTAAATCCATAGTTAAGAATAATTTTTGCATTTTTGTATTAAATTTGACACCAAAACACATACCCAAGAAGAATATAAACTTTATTACTACAACACCCAAACCGAAAGCCATCCCTTATAGTTACATTTCAAGCCCATCAACACGCGCATGAAGTAATTTTCTCACCAACATTGTCTTCCCATTTCCTGGTGGGCCAAACAGCAATAAACCACGTGCTGGAGTTCTAAGTCCTGTAAATAACTGAGAAGTACATCATCATAAATTACCTTTAAAGACTTTAAAAAAAAGTTGATTTACCTTTGTAAGAAAAAGGTTTAAGATTGAGGAATGGCTCGCTGGCTAGCAGTGGTAGCAATAGCAACAGCGCTACAATAGTACAGGACTTTAGAGAACAACATTCTATTACTGACTTGGCCTAATGCACGTCACTGTTTCCCACGCAACTGCTCAATTACATCACAATCATCCTGTGCACAGATGCACTGTGAAAGCAGTGTAAAAGGCAGTAACACATCCCACAAGTTTAAAGCACCAACTCCATTTAAAAAAAGGGGAGAAATGCAGGTGTGTAGTAAGAGTTAAAGCAATGTTCCTACTAACTCCATATGGAAGAACCCCTTCATCTTTCTCCTTCATTCATTAAATGAAACTTGAAAAGACAAGCTTTGACCAAAACTACTTAAAATATTACTTAACCCCCGACTTTCTCTACATACTGATAATAATCTCCTCCCTCTCACTTTACATTGGATTCACCTTTTCTACACTATAAAATTGCACCCATCATATGTAGCATCACAGCAAGTCCATCTACAAATTCTCATAGTGTACACATCTTTTAACTATTCCTGTAACCTGTTTTGCCCAGCACTTTGTCTCTACCACTTTCCTCACGAGTTTAAGAGTTCCTGCTTTGGCCTCACACTGTCTCCTCCATTCCTGCTTCCGATAACTCCAACAACCAACCAAGGGAACAGTATGGAGTCTCTTATGTATACACACCACATCTGAACACATGCAGGCACTCCTTTCTACAATATCCATAACAGATGGCTCCATTATCAGCTTAGTGTTTCTACGATGACCAACAAACCTGTATTTTCTCTATTTCATCATTTACAGCATTTTGCTTGGGCTTCATTTTGCTTGATTAGTAAAAATAGTTATCGAGTACGATCCTATTCACTCCTATATACTACTGGTGTTACCAATGTATTGCGGTGTTTTAAAGCTGGACAACTCTATTCGTCAACTGTTTCTGCTCTCCATGCTTGCACAGCACCATGTGCATCTCCTGCCCAATTCCTTTTGTTTGGAATCACTCTGTGTGAGTTCCCCATTTTAAAGATAGTTCAGACCAAATCTACAACTCTCCCTCACCTTGAGCATCACCTACACGGTACACAGATAAATGCAACTGCCATTTATCACTGAGACACACTAAGCTTTTAAAGTTTATTAACAGACTAATTGTACTAAACATGGTCTGAACCAATTACTACTGTTTTATTAGCATCTTACTGCTGAAATGGTTGCAGTTATGTCTCTATCTGGCGTTTTCTGTTAATTCACCTCAGCTCTTGCTCTTCAATAAAAATACCATTAAATGGCTTGTTTAAATATGAATTTGGTTTCAAAACTTCATTAAGGTTAAAACTGAAGTAGTATTTAACTAAGTATTCCCCTATAGTTGCCACATTTACCATGTTAATTTACAAGGAATAAAACCAACCTCTTTTCTTCCAAGACATGTTCAAACGTTCACAGGATTCTTTGTTATATCTCAACCTACACCAAGGTCAGGCCTACTGCTAGCTACAGTAATATGAAGAAAAATACCAACTGTTTTTTGGAAAAGAGTCATAACTATTCCAAGCCTCATGTCTCCAAGTCCTTCTCACCCAGCTCGTTGTATTAGTGTTACTGAACAACAAACCTAACAAACTAAAGCACTGTAATAACAAAGACAGTGCAATAACATTTTCTTTCTGCAGAAGAATACCAGAGCATGCATATTTGATGCCAAAGCTTTGTTTTCCTCATGGTTAGTACTCCTGTGATGCTATGCCAGGTTTAGAGTTTCTTCCCCATGACACTTCAAAACCAGAAACTGCATTAAAGGGAAGAGGAAGACCACAGAGCAACTCTAGTCACCCATCAACATGACAAGAGACTCACAAACAAAGAACAGCAATTTTGCTTGAATAACCAGTACTGCCACAAATCACTGCATGCAGTTTCTGCAAGAGTCCAGCAACTTTTAGCAAGTCCAGCTTTAGAAAACGAAGAAGTAACTCTTAAGAAGTGGCCCAGAAAATTCCAGTAGTATATAGACCAGATCTGAATCTAGGCAGTCACAGTAGTTGACGCACCGCCTATGATATATAAAAGCCTAACTGACCAATTTCCACTCAGCCAAGTATAGAGGAAATCTGCCCTCCAATGTTACACACGTCAGGGTACTTGCTTGTTCTCTACACTTCCTTGCATCCTCTGCTGTGAACAGACTACTCAGAATGTCTAACCAACATCTACACAGACAACATGACCACAATACCAGTTTAACATTTGTCAAATCAGATAGTGTCATCAACTTAATTTACCTATAAAAATCTCATGTTTTTCACTCTTCCAATCATGGGCTTTGTCCTTTACATGTTCATGTAGAGTAGGACACAGAGCTACAGCTATCTGGAACAGTGAGCCTCCCAAATTTTCAGGATTTTTTTTGTTTTGCTGTTTGTTTTGTGGGGGGGGGGTGGGGGGGGTGGTGTGGGTTTTTTTTTCAGGGTTTGGTGGTTTGCTGGGGTTTGGTT
>JAVSBS010005740.1:0-20029 GCA_033124195.1 Coracias cyanogaster | reverse complement strand
TGCTGTTGCACAGTTAACGGGATTTTACCATGAAGAATATTGAGAGCCACTTCGCATAGAGCCAATATTAACTCGTCGGGTGATGATTGGAGAATAACACGTCGCTGCTTGGGGGAGCTCTTATATAATAACTTTAAGAGGTAGAGATTTCTGGACAGCCGGGTGCTCATTTTCACTTCGGAACGTAGACCACCGGATAGTCTGATAGTAAATCCGTTCTGAGCCTGAATTTTTCAGGGGTGTGTGGTTTGCTGGGTTTTGGTTTGGGTTTGGCTTTTTTTAAGCTATTGCCTCAGTCACTTTCTCCAACATTCACTAATCAGAAGATGATTTTTCATTCTCCTTTTCCAAGACAGCTATCAATAGCAATCATAACCAGTAAAGACAGGATTCAAGAATGGTCGCTTCACGCGTGAAGCACAATATATTTTTCTGATTCTGTAACAGAGTGATAACAAAACCCGGTTGCTTACCTCAGGTCTCAGAGAAGGAAGGATAACAATTTCTTGCAAAGCTTGTTTAGCCAGTTCCTGCCCTGCAATATCATCAAATTTGACAGCTGGGCCACTAACAAAGAAATGGAATACTAATTAGTCTAACAATGAGATACTCTTTTTCAGCTGCAGCTGACTAATTTAATGCATTTGACTATTTATACAGAACCCTTCTGAAGAAATCTACAATTTATTTTGCTAAGCATTTAAAAAGATAAGCATTCCTGATTTGAATTTATATCCTTTTGCCAAAGTAACAACAACAAAAAACCAAACCCCTAAACAATCCTCTAAAAACCTGCAACAAAGAAAAATTCTAATTCTCATTCCAAGTGGACCAAGACTAATGAATAAAAAGAGGGTTTTCTACATTGAAAAGCCTACTTGTCTTCAGACTTACCTATCAACAATTTCATTCAATATAAGATTAGCAAGATTACTGTCCACATTTCTAAATCTCTTCAAGTCTTTCTTTTTTCGAGGAGCGGTGGTAGGAGTAGAAGGCTTATTTGTTCTGCTATTTTTAGGAGCAGCCTAGAGAGGCAGGGAGAGAAAAAAACCTCAACTTGATACTTTTAAAGCACACTGTTAACTAAATTACTTTTACATTTTATATACTCCAGTAAAACCTAATACGTTAGCAGATACCAGATATTCTGATGCTGTATTTTGCTACAAATCATTCTATCATATTCAGCCACAAGTAGAACACCTTAAGCTCCAGTTTAGAGGGGTTTTTGGTTTGATTTTGGGTTGGGTTTGTTTGCTTTGGTTGTTGTTTTAAGATAATTCATTATATTTCACTATAGTATTTTCCTCCCAGCATACTCTAGATAGAGAGCATCACAAACTGTTTCAGATTCTCAATACCTGTAAGAAGAATTTCTACTGCTGTCACACTTTTCTAACAGGCCACTTAAAAGCCTTCCTATTAGAGCAGCACTAATGTTTAACCACATTTACGTTCTATCCACTCTACTCTTTGTTCTACTCTGCTGGGGGAGTAGCAGGGGAGAGACAAGCGTGGAAGGGAAAGAGATGGGTCAAAAGAAACGCAGCATCTTTGTGTCTTACTAGTATAGGACTTACTTTTGTATTTCAGTCCTACTCTAAACATAATTTGCTTTCCAATGTGGCTGCAAGGAATGTGCGGAGGGAAAAGGCTGTAGCTCTGGAGTAAGGGGTGGGTTTTTTTCTCCGCATTTTACATACTGAGAGTAACGTTTATTTTTCTCCTAGATAAGTGTCCCTCAGTTTCCCACGCAATTCTCTAAACAAGTATTATCAGTTATTACCACAATCACAATTAAAATTAATTTGCCCATGCGGCCACCTGATGTCTCCCAATTTCTAAAATCCACTCCGCAGCCTAGCTCAAGAGACCTAACTAAAAATTTAGGGGTTTAGTTAGGTTTTATTTTCCCCAAAAAACTTTCTGCGACTACAATGCTGCAATAAAGGCAGTAAATCCAAAGTTTGTTCTGGAATTTACATTGACTTTCCACGTGTATACTCCTATAGTTATGCTTCCCATACCTTATGAGTTGAAGCTGCAGGATTAGGTGCTGGTCTAGCCACGGAAGAGGTTGATATCCCACTGCAGCTAGGTGTTCTGTGGTGGCCTGAAAGGCCTGTGGATCCGGTTTTTGCAACAGTTTTTGAACGAGGAAGGGAATTACTCGTGTGTGTTAAGGGATCCTTCTTTTTTTGAACCGCTCCACTTTCTATAAAGGAAACCAATGTCATGAGAACATTTTCAGCAGTCATGCTTATACCATCAATTCTAACTTGAAGATTGTATTGCTGACAGATGTAATAGAGTATTATAGCAGGAAAAATTTTTTCTAAAGAAGTTTGGTACTTTAAAGGGGATATTAACTGTAGCTTTCTCCTACAGTTAAAGTTGAGTTTTTAGGAGCTCTCAAAACCAACATCTTAGAAAACTTAGCCATCTTAGAAAAGCTGGAGATGACTAAGTCCTGTAACAAGGGAAGAGCATCATTTATTCCTTAAGACAGAAGACAGAACATCAGCCAGAATATTTTCCTTCCCAAGAGCTCCTACAAATAATCATTATAACAATCCCCAACTTTCAAGCCATTAGATAGAGAGCATTCATTCCTTAAGTGATGTTAGCAGACTAGTTACTCTGGCTACTAGCTAACACTATCTAGCACCTTTCACAGAGAAGCTTCACCAAGGCATTTTAATTTAGGAAAATTAAAATAGTTATAGCTGCAAGCAACTACCAGAAGCTGCTTCTTCCAAATTTGCTTCCAGAGATCTCAAGGTGTAAGCAAATTCTGAACGGACAGCTCTAAAGCAGCTTATCTTCCTACATTTTTACCACTGAATTCAACCACCACACATTCCGTTCACATTTACTCTAATCCACCTCCATGATGGAGCAGGAAGGTCTCAAATTAGGTGACAGATAAAACTTAACATATTGGCCACAGGTGATTAAATTACAAAAGGCCATTTTGGTCCAGACTAAATGAAATAGCACTTGATTTCTACATTCTTAATATGGGATACGTGACAAAATAAGGTCCCTTGGCACAAAAATGGCAAATGTAAAACATCAAAGCAGAGACTAATAGGTAAGAATGTTCTACAGCAAGCACATGGTTTGGTCGGGCTGGTTAATGATTAGAGCACAGCCTCAAATCAGGGTTTTTTGTGGTGGGAATACAGCACTGGAAGGCATCTAGTACAATACTGCTATCTGTGATGGAAACTATAAATACTGCCTTATTTTACATCCTCTTAAAAGGAATAAGGAGCCTTTTGATTAGATAAGAGAAATATGGCATCGAGGTAATGAAGTTTAAGAGGGATTTCAGCTATGAGTTTCTTCACTAAGGTTTTATAAATCTGCGACTCAGTTTGTCTTGTTAGTCTTAAGCAATGGGCCAAAGAACGAATTTTGAGAAAGTTAATAATGCTACAAACAATTTTTAATCTATAATATTGCAGTTCAGTGAAAAACAGTATAAGTAGAAAGCCTCATAATGTTGAATGTTCTGTTTAAAAAATTCAAATAATAGTTCACTTCACTTAAACAGTACAATGAAAAGATCAATTAATTACTACCATCTTCTCATCTTCATTAAACATAGATGTCTTGCAGACTACAAGGAGCAAATGTCTTTACACAGTCTACAGTTATCTATCTGTTGAACTACTTGGCTAACAAGCTTCTAAATCCTTTCTTCAGTCACAAATCTACCCCTTGTAAGAGCTACAGAAACTCTGCAAGTGTCATCATAAATAAACAACAGAGGTATATCAATATACAAAAAACCAAGGGAACTTGAATAATATTATTAACTACATTTACCTGTAAGATATTTCTTGTAAAAAACAAATAAAACAAAGCCAAATCAAACCAAACCCAGAACAGATCCAGAGCTGGTTAAATTTACTTAGCTACTCCTGCACAGGAATTTCCATGTCAAAAACTTTTCAAAATTAAGACATACTTAGTAACTTTCAAGTTCAAAAAAAGCAGTATGTACATCTATTAAAAAAAAAAATCTATCTACTCAAGGCTTTGCCTGGTGCAATTTAATCAAAAGGTGGCACTCTGGTTGGGTTTGGGTTTTTTTCCCCTTCAGCCTCATTTGCACAGATGGCTCAGAGCCTACATGGGAAGGCTTCAAAAAGCTTAAGTAGTTTTTCTTCATCTCCTTCACCCTAACGTGTTGCTCAATTATCACACTTTCCCAGAACTACCCCCATCTACTGAGAACAACACACACACTGTGATTTTGAGTATCATAACATTGTACAGGTAAGGACTATTTCAGGAAGCTGGAAAGAGCAGAGGGAAAGAGGGGTGGTAAGAAAGGTTTAAATACAAATGATGATGTACTCTAGCGGTACGCCTCCAGGAGTCAAACCCACTAAGTTGACATATGCTCTGTGGTCAGTCCTGATGGGCAGCAAAGCAGCACTGATGAGCTTCTCTTGAACATAGTTGTTCAGTGTCAACTCCAGAGGGAAACTTCATTTTATATACAAATTTTCATTGAAGAAGCCAGTAAAAATGTCATCAAACTTCTCAGAGTTAGTTTTGAAGAAGCAAATGAAAATGTCATCAAACTTTTTAGAATTAGTTTATCTGAGGTTTACCTGTTTCTAAAGGGTCAAAGTGTTTAAGAGCACATGTATATATGCATGTGCTCTTAAACATTATATATATATATCTCTTGTCAGACTGATAGGCCATAGTATTATGTAAATATCTATTTTGCTATTAACAAATGTGAAACCCCCAAAACACATTTCTTATCCATTTGTATTTGCCTTCTGCTGAAATATGGAAAATATGCTGTAAGTGGTCTTAAAACCTTTGTAATATCTGCAGCAGCCTTTTGCTGTGTTTCACATAGCCTTGTGCTATGTTTCACTATTCCATGTAAAACAGTAAGGAAGTGCCTAAAATATATTCTAATCACAAAGACCATGGTATTTTGTCAAGGGTATTTGAAACACTGAACAATTCGATTGTCTACTTCATATAGACTTAAAGGACAGTGACAGGGGCTTGATAATTTTGATTTTACTCTCTAATTCTTGACTGGACATAATGATTTACTTCAAAGCTCCAAGCTAACGCCACTAGATCATTCAGAAATAGTACATAACTGGTTGAGAAAGCATCCCTGTAATTTTGGCCTGTTACGCAAATATATACACAACAAACAAATTATGAGCAAGCAAAGAGCAAAATTTTATCTGAGGTTTTCTACCTCAGACAAATAAATGTATTTTTGAAATAAGGATGTTTGAACAACTTTAAGAAAAGCTTCATTATAATACACAACTGGAAACACAGAGACAATCTGGGAAACGTGCAGCTCTAGCTTATTTAACAAAGATAACAGCATGCTTTGTACTTCTACAAAGTAAACCAATTATATTTTCTTTTGTGCATCTAAAACAGATTAAGGCACATCTCAATAAGCAAGTCTCTGCTGTTTTATAACTTCTTAGGCATCACAAAACAGCTTAAATTAAAACTAGCAGCAGCAGCTCCGGTATTGCAGAACAGTTTCCAGCCTTTAGTTGTGAAACCTTTAAAAATCATAAGGTAATATTCCTCAGAAATTCCTTACATATGTCTATCAATAACTGATATAAAGTGACTAAGAGGTTATTATTTATGGTCTGTGTACCTCAAGTTGGAAGAAAAATTTTCAGTCTGTAACTGTCTGTAAATGTACATATGTGGTTTTATTTAAAAAAAACAACTTTCAACTGCTTAGCTACACAAATACTACATAGCATAACACACGCAGCAATTGCAAGACTGATACTTAATCAGGATCAGCATTCACAATGACCCCCAAAATGAATCCCTTCAAAGACTATATTCAGATTTTTAAAATAGGTACATTCCAGTAATAAAAACTACCTAACAGAAAACTTCAGCAACTCTCAAGAACCTGTTCCACATTCTGCATGGTAGCACAGCTACACAGACCAGGGACACAGCTGTTCGCCTTCCGAACTGACAGAGCCATGTCAAAGATCTACTGTTGCCAAATCATAGTGTAAAAACAATCTTAATGCTTCTAGTTGTTCTACTTGGGAAACTCTTTTACAAACTTCAGTACTAGGAGTAGAACTTTTGCAACCTGAAAAACATCGCCAATATATGCCTATCAAAGACAGGCCAGCAAATCCTTCCAAGAGAAAACTGAGATAAAGTACTAGCTACTTGCACAGTGCTGAAGTTGTGGTAACAACGAGAAATCTAATGCTTTCTCTGATCACATATCATGCTGATACTTACACATTAAATGTAAAATGGTACACTGGAATTACTGTAATATTGTATGCCCAGTAATTAACTTCATAAAACTCAAACACTGCCTTTGGCAAGACTGGCATAATCTCCTTCCCAAGCTAGTTCAAAAACAAACAAAACCAAAACAACAGACAATACAAAGGAAAACATGTACGTCTGAGGAAATATAAATACAGCTGAGTTGTTTTACATCTAATTTAAAACTACCAGGAGAAGAAGAGTGATGGATATTAAACAATAAACATGCATTTCAGAAAGTTTTGGGTCAAGGCTACGTGTTACTACTATTAAGCCAAGTTACTACATAGCCTTCTGCAAATGCAGGGCAGGCGATACTGCTGTAATAAGGTCTTATAAAACCTCATCATAAATTTTCAAGAGAAATCTTTAGTTTGGAAAATATAACTGAGGAAGACAGGGATAGGCTGTCATTCCTACCAGAATCAAGTAAACAGGTCTGAGAGGCTGACACATAAGATCTTGGAAGAATAAAAAGTGTGCAGTATAGCTGTGAGAATAGAATATGAGACAGAATTAAAAAGCAAAAACACGTGTAAAGACTTTGTCCTTTAAAGGCAAATGAAAGCAAGCAAAGCATTTTTGACCAAAGGAGGGGCAAAAAAGCAGCTTCTTGATGTTAAAACTATGAATGACCATGTTTCACACTTCGTAAATTCTTGGACTTTCAAAAAGCCCAGCCTGATCAGGCAACAGCACAGGTGACACTTTATGTAAATAGAAAAATGAAGCTTATGACAGAGCACTGTGGCTCAGAACCCCTGCAGCACCTCTACTTTCTCACTAACAGCATCCTCTAATCTCAAGAAGCCTGCCAAGCTGATTTTGTACAGTTTCATAAGAATTTGTCATCTACTTTAAGTGACTGCTGCTGTCTGTGTGAAAATACAACCTTCATTACAACATGTACAAAGGAGGCACTTTTAAGAAAAAGCATAGCATCAACACCTCACAAGGAAGACTCCCTCGCCACCACACCTCCAAAGGAGACAGAGCGAGCGTGAGAGCAAGTGAGCATAGGCACCAGTCAAGTAAGAAATTCAGATGACTGTTAATAGGCTGACTTTCCTGGTGCTATCACAGGGACCCCACAGCTGCGGGAGAAGTTCAGTACATCAGGTAAATACCTAACTTCCACAAGTTCTGAATCTAAAGTTTACCTATGGTAATAGAACAAGCCTCCTGAAGTCCTGTTCAAAGTAATCAGTAAAAGCCTGATACCCAACTCTTTTTTATGACCTGCTCTTTAGTCCTTCTTTGTCTTCTCAGATCCCACTGAGGCTGGTAAATGGAAGTTTGTTTGTTAGGCTGCTTCTCAAAGTCAGAAGACAATTTCTCAGAAAAAAAAAGCATCACCAGAAGACCATGGCC
This sequence comes from Coracias cyanogaster, assembly GCA_033124195.1. Lineage (NCBI taxonomy): Eukaryota > Metazoa > Chordata > Aves > Coraciiformes > Coraciidae > Coracias > Coracias cyanogaster. The sequence goes on along the minus strand of JAVSBS010005740.1, from coordinate 12,328 downwards.
TTTTGAAGCTGTTTCACTACCTTTTCCTCCACAACTCTAAAGAAGTGGTTCAGTCATTCATCTTCTACAAGTCATCACCAGGAATATGACTCCAAATGGATAAACTAATACCAATTTCCATCAGTTTACCAACAGTGACCACCTCCTGCTACAGGAATTTCTGTAAATAAAAGCACCTGTCACAGAACTAGCAAAATGCTTCTGCATTTCCAGTAGATGCCAATGGATATTCTATGCTTTGTTACTAACAGATTTAAGTAACTAAATTAACAGTTTTAAGAGAGAAAGTTCAGTCTAACCTCCTTCTGCAGCATAGAATTCTGAGATATGTTAAGAAAAAGGTATAAAAACATGTAAAGGAAAGACTTTAAATGGAAAAGCTCCAACTCGGAGCATGTTTTCAACTTCTGTGTGTATATATATGTACCCGTTCATTCAGCCTCAAACCGAGCAGATAAAAGGACAAGGCTTGTACTGGCTCACTAAAGGTAAAGAGTTCTCAAGCTCTGTCAACACAGGAACTTACACCGAACGGACATTTTAACTACATCTTTTTAACAAATGCAGTTAACAAAAATACCACGCATACAGTAATCTAAAGGTGCCTGACATGACATAGTTCTACTACTTTAACTTCTGATACATTAGAAAGAGTAAAATCAAGCAGTAAGATGACTTTAGAACTAAAAATGGAGCTTAAAAAAAAACATATGAGTGGTTTAAACTGTTTCAACTTTAGTTGTTTTAAAAACTGAATATTGCTACTCAGACACGCTTTATGAATTCCACTGCTTGTTAGCTCTCTATTTTCATCTCATTGTAGTCTACTGTACGAATTATCAGTTGAGATCACAGTTGTGACAATAGCTTACTACTGGCTTAAAGCATTCCCTGAAGACAATTCACAAACTTCACACTAAATTTACCTTTTGTGTACAGACAAACAAGTTTACTTCTGGTATTTTAATATACCCGGTGCAGTCATCTGGGAAAGGATGAAAACAACCTGCTTTGACAAAAAGCAAGAGCTGGTTTTTTTTCCACCCCTAGTTTTCATCACGTATCTCTGCCTCAGTTAAAATACCCTGAAATTTAAAGCAGCTTAATGCAAATGCACATTCACTCTCACAATATCATAAAGGAAGAATTACTTATGTAGGCATAACATATAACCTACATATCACTGACGCTTTTAAAAACAGGTTTAATTTAATTCCTTCAAGACTATAACATCAGAAGCATTTTCTAAAATGTTGTCTTAGTAAATAGTTTTGGATTCTACGACAGTCATTGTAAGAGAAAACTTAATACTACAAAATAGAAGTACTGTCAAAGTCATAGAAAGAATGGAATGTATTTTATATAAAGCCTTTAAAAACAGAAATATGATTTTTTTTCTTAAAGTTGGTAGGGCCAGAACATAGCAGTGTATACTTTTCTCTGTAACACACCAGAAACTGAGAGACATCCCCTCAATAGGCACTGGTAAAACCAAACCCACCTGACTGGAGATGTCCATTGCGGCATGCCAGGTTAGTACTGTCATTATAGACCTCCATTTGCGGCTTGGAAATTTGCAAAACTGCCTGCAGCTTCTCTACATAGTAGACAGAGGGGGAGGAAGGAAAAAGGACAAAATAAACAAAAAATAAAAATGAACCAAGAAAACTTATGTATGTTGAACACACAAATGTCAAGTTTGGCTTTGTTATACTTGATACAGGGTTAAAGATAAAAGGAGTATTTCTATCTATTCTATATGTTTAGCTGATTTGTGAGAGAATTCTGTCAGTATGAGCATGAATGAAAACAGCTTTAAAACAAGCCACTTATGGCTGAGTTAATTACAACAATCTTTCCAGTCTAGTGGTTGTAGTTTACTTCCCAAAAGCAATGGCCAGGATTAATTTAACATTTACTAAATATCTGTGTTGATAACCCATTTCTGAAAGTCCTCCCCAAGGTGTTTACTTTTGGCCAACTACAAGGAGTCATCACTTTCCAGCACATTAAATGTTTCACTTAAGCAGTAACAGCCAGTCAACATTTTACAGAAATCTTCAAGCAAAACACCATATATACATGATGATGTCTTTCAAAATTAAGTCAGTAAAACTGTAATGCAAACCGTATTCTTTAAAATTATCAACTTCAGAAAGATTCATAAGGTTAAAGACTATGGAGAAAAAAAAAAAACTCTAAGAAGTCACAGTAAACTAGCCAAAGCATAAGTCAAAGAAGTGTGAGCCTGCAAACGACCCAAAACAATAATTCTCAGGACTATTTGTTCTCTGCAGCTCACCTACTATTCCTGCTTTTCCTACTGCAGTTAAAAACATCCAGGCCTTACTTTCAGGCACTTTACAGCCTCTCCTACCTTTATTTCACACATACACACCTTTTTTGTAAAAACAAAACACAGTTTATAAGGATACATGGCATACATATTTTCACACTCCTCCTCTCTTTTTCTCTCCTCTCCCCTAAGAGATAGCAGTACCGAGAAGCTGCAGGAAAAGAAATGGCCAAGTAGAAGAGCGATGTCCTCTGGCAACGCGAAAGCACAGGTTGCAAAAGAATCCCAATTCGACTGAAAATATGCACACCCAAAATCGTGGAGGAAGAATTGCCATTCAGAGCTTGCAGATCGTACAACCACCAAGCAGAAACTCTTCCTTGCTTCTACTTCTTTGTCTATTACAGATCTTTCTCCAGTCTTTCTACTTCATTCCTTTCTTCTGCTTGCTCCTGATCACTCACCACTTAGCCTCCCTAAAGGTACCTTCAGACCCAATAGTTTAAGTGATGGGTCAATATCTAGACTACACAGATACAGTTTAGAGTGAAAACATAGCAGCCACAGGCAAATACGAAAAGCTATAGTTCAAGATTAGTATGTGCGCCCAGGGTTTACTTTGTTTTAAATTGAAAGCATTGAAGAGTCGGGTACAGTAAAACAAAACAGGTTAGTCACACAAGAACAGCCTACAAACAACCACAAGCTTTGTAACCTGCAAGAAGTTACCCTAAGAAACCTCTCTCTAAAGAGGTGGAAGAAAAGTCCCTTCAGTAGGACTGACCACAAACTCAGCACTCTATTTTAGCAGACACAGCACTAGCGAAGGAGGCAGCGGAAAAGGCTACTCCCTGCCCAGCACATGCAACCTGCATGGAAAGGACATAGAGAAGCTTAGGAAACAAAAGTGGTATTAATAGACTTGGTAAGATATTAGATTATAGTTAAGTTCTGGAGAATATTTCTGAACTTCACAAAAAAACCCCATAACCTTTCTAGTGAGGGACCATAATAAAATCAACTGGCTTGGGCAGGAGTTCAGGAAGTGCTATTTGCTTCAACACGACACTTTGAGGATGGGATTTTTCCACAGACGTCAATGGCTTAGCAAGTTTCACATGTTCAAAACTCCAAAACTGCAACTAAAAAATGTAACCCAATCCAATTTTAACGCTCACACTGTGTTCCCATCATGTTATGTATTAACATGTAATTTTAATATTGCACATAAAATGACATAAAGCAATATATCCCTTTTCTGGAGAGACAGTGTAGCTGTCGAGCCCTCTGGAATAATGGCAATAAATTGAGCTATCAAATATTATTCTAGGGAATTACACAGAATGCCCCACCACTTTCCATTTAAATGCTTTCTCCCTATGTCTCCTGGCACTGAAAAAAACAACCAAAAAAAACTTTACAGAATCTCATTCATTATTTCTCCTCGAAGACACAACATTGATATAAACCTACCAAATAAACACCACTGCAGCTGTGTCTTAGTCAGGCAAGTTAATTAATTTCTAAGAAAAGCAACATCACCCTATAAGACAAGCCTGACGCAAAACCTCCAAGAAAGTGGAACAATTCCAAAAGGTGTCCATTGAAGCCTCTATCTATACACAGGCAATATTATACTACCAAAGAAGATACTGATGAAAGTTTTTTAATTTATGTGTCATGTACGTCCTTCAACCAAAATAGGGAAGCTACACATAGTACACAGAAAGGCACTAGTGCCGACAGAAATCTGTTCCCCTACACAAAGTCTCCCTGAAACAGGAGAACACAGATGTGTGTAACGTGTATACCGTTAGAACTGTGTTACACTGGCCGCTGTGGTTATCCATCTTTAGAAACATCAAGCTAGTGAGTTTTATGTATCGATTGTAGAAAACAAACATCCCCCTGTGATTCTAAATATATCAAATGTAATGATTCCAACATAGGCGATCAGTCATCCAGGAGACATCAGGACTATGAAGGCCATCAGAGCAAGATTTATCCACTCATCTAAGTAACTGCACAGCTAACACACCCTAAACCATGTCAAAAACAGAGGTCTCCATCAATTCAAATGGTTGGTCTTCCAAGTCCTCTGACCAGTAGCACAACTCAGTATTGTCACTGGACTGCCAAAGTGACCGCACCACCCTTGAGGTGCTGTGAAACATACCCGGAGTAACTGCAGCTTTCAGCCTGTGCCATAGTACAGCTTTAAACAGAATACGAGACAGTATTTAGATAAAAGATTAAAATGGGGCTCAAAAGAGTAAAGCCAGCATCCAAAGTAAGTAGCTACATCCTCCTGGATGAACAACAAAAGGCATCAGTGGTGTGATGACACAGAGGGATGAAACATAGGTGTGATCAGACACTACACTCTGATCAGTGGTGTCCAACACTCTCATCAGTGGTGTCATGCAACATAAACACACATTGACGATCCAATCCATTAAAAAAAAAAAAAAAAAAATCAAAGCACTGCCGAATTTTAAAGGATAATTCTAATTCATATGATTTAATTTTCACTATGTATTACCAACATAACTCGACTGGCTGGCTTTTCAGTTAGGCAGTCTGCAATCACGTCTCTCTATAGCAAGTAAGATGAAATATTTGGTATTATTGTCTGCTTTAAGTCTGTTTTATACTACCAGCTAATGCAATAAAGGACTTGTCCATTGTCCCTTAAGAAATAGAGAAATTCCACAAGGGCCAGAGGAAAACACTTACTCTTTGATCTGAAGTGTTGGATTCATAGGGGAAAAAACAAAAACAAAAACCAAAACCAAATCACTGTATTGAATCTTAAGAGCTTCAAAAGCCTCAGGTTTAGTTCAACTACAAAAGCATCTCAACACCACTTAAAAATTTCCAAATACTTGTTACTGTAAGTAACAAGCTAAAAGCTGTGTTCAGTACTGCACATGGAATTCAACTCTATATTACCTTAAATTTTGACAAAATCCATGTAAAATAACAGATAAAGTAATAAAAGCAGATGCTATCAATACTTGAAAGTTGGCTAGGTAGTATAATAAATATTACTTAAATAGATTCAGAATGATCAAGCTTGCAGGGATTTAAATCCATTGGACTATCTCTCCAAACAACTTCTTTTTCCTTCCTAAAGGGCAAATGACTTCACTTGGTCTTTTCTATGCAAATTTGCTCTCAGGCACATTGTTACAAGCAGATTGTTAGCGCAAAGTGAACAAGAGCCTAAGCAGAACAAAGTACTGAACTTCTGATAATTTCAAAGTAAAAATAAAATAAAATAATATTTGACATCAATTTATGCTATCTGCACTCTGAATAAAGAATATAAACAGCATGCGATCACAAATTCTGGTAGTAAAGATGAATATGCCACCTTGACTTGAACTTTACATTTTTTGCCCTTTTTATCTTTACAATCAGAGCACAGCAAGTAAGCAACTTACCAACATCACAAGAGCTACTATAAGAATGTAAGCAAGGATGAAGCACTGCCCACAAAATACAGGCATTGCTAATTCCAGGCTTCAACAAATAGCAATTTTTTTTAAAGAAATCCGTGTTACTTGCAATTAGGATGTCAGCAACAAGCCATACCTTATCAAAGATTGTGTGTGATCTCTTTCACTCCTCTATTCCCTAGTTTATCTTACCTCTACAAGTCAGCCTTTAACCCTAATGAGGAGAAAATATTTTTTCTGCTTGTACTAAAGTTCTACTGACAAGCACCCATAATAAAGCATAGAAGCTGGAAGCCTCGTTCACCCCATGTTCCCTTCACTTTTTCCTTTTTTTGTGCTAAGGACACCAGGAACTCAAGGGGAAACAGAAGAGATGCACTTTCTTGTGGTTGTCACAACTTCCCTGTCAATCATGAGTCAAGACCACAGACACAAAGTCTAAGAGGAGAAAAGAATATGAGTTTTCCTATACACTCCTAGAATAGGGAGCTAGTAGAACTCAAAGCAACACAGTGCAGGATTAAAGCTGCAGATATGCAAGTTAAACTCAAGTACATTTGTTAGTTCTCCCTTCAAGGGCAATTAAAAAACAAAAAAAATCTTTATTTTCATTTTACTACCTGAACTGAAAGCATTTCTAATGATCTCCATTTACACAAAGCTTTGGGTTTGTTGCTTGATAAGGAGGGGTGATCTTTGTCCATTTATCATGCACAGCAAGATGCCATTTCTAACCCTGCCTATTTTAATCTGCCCATTAAGAGTTTATATACAACGCTTCATTTTGATAAAGCTGAAACTATACAACACTGGGCTTCTGAAAGGAAGTGATCTTACCTGCTAGTCTCAAAATAGAACACTATTAGATAAAAACTACAAAAATTAGGATTTCACAATCTTATAGTCTACATAATGCTAAATAATTATTATTACAGTACATACCAATAATCAGGAAAATTATTATATAAGCAACAACAGAATTCACACTTACAGAAGGCACACTTAGCATTCATGTATTGTTTTACTATGGTTCTAATAGAGAAATCCTAAAATAACTCCAGCAAGAGTTAGCCAAGAATTCCTCAGTTTGAGTCAAGTGTGCTTTCAAGACCTCTCGGATTACTTTTAGGCCTATTCCTTAAGGCATAGGGAAGTGGGCCATGAGACTCCAACTTCAAAATCCATCAGCAGCATTGAAAAAAATATTACTTACTCTCACCTAAAACCCAAACTTAAGAGACCCTACACAGATAATGACTCCTTCACTTTAAAAATCAAAGTCATATTTTAGAAGAATTCATTACATGAAGCTGTGCACGACAAACTTTCATAATAATGACAAACTTTCCAAAGTCATTAATTGTAACTGGTACCTAAAAGCTGCAAGCGATCCTTGGCCATTGCCAAATTTCTCATCATTTTAGACTGCAGACGTCGAGCCCGTTCACACTGATCACCTTACAAAGAAAAATCAATGTTAAAACACAATTTGGCAAAGTAACTTTTTAAAGCTCTAAAGTACTGACACCCAGCCTTCCCTCCTCTTCCTCCCACCCTTTAGCTACCCCCTCCACTAAGGAACATTGCTGCAAAACTAAGGAAAAAAAATCCTAAAGCTTTCTATTTTAAAAACAGAATTTAAAGTTAATTGACACCATCTGCTTTACAATATTGCTTGTAGAGCAGTGGGAACCCAAGCATTGCTTTGCATATAGTCCAACATCTCATGCTGACCTAATATTTGTTCTCTGTCGCTGCATTTTTCTAAATAGGAATCAAATAAAAAAGATTTTTTTAAATGCTTGAAAAGTGAATGAGAGGCAAGTACAATTTGAAATAATTCACTTTGGCAAAATTAACAGGTTTAAATTCAGTTGACTGTGTCCCTTTACCTTTCAAAACACACAGAATTATGGACATTTATGTCACCACTTCCTGAAAAAAAGTCAAGCTTTTTTAAATTTTAATTGTGCAATTTAGGCAGGTTGTATCAAATGCCACTGGTATTGCTGCATAAGTAACCTGTCACCACATACTGTTCACAACGTAGCTGAGGAACAAAACAGCAGTCTGCAAAACTAGTTACACATTTGGCGTTGGGGGACTCGATTATTATTACTATTATTATATTACTTTGAAGACGAATTCTTACCCAGTCCTTCGTTACACCTATTTCTCTATGGTACATACCTGCTTCTAGACTATGGATTTAAATGTTTCCATACACACAGATGGCTTTCTTACTGTGTTGGAAGTGTTCAGCTACTTTAGCATAAGCTATTCAGAAACACAATGCTAGACAACTCCAAATTGGAGAGTTTCTTTTTTAGTTACACTGAAGGGAAAATAAAATTCTGCATAGGTGAGAACATGAACTGCAAACTTTGGAAAATCAAATCAGAATTCGTTATTTTGGCAATCAAGCGTTTTACTTTAGAATTTTCATGAACTGTTCATGACTTTGAATAGTCCGAAAATACTTGGAACAAGATTTGCAGAACATTAAGGTAGAACAGAGAAATAGCCCAATGTTCACCTACAGCTAAAACAGGAGTAAGAAATAGTCTTATGAAAATTAATTCATGCAGCACACCACTCCTAGCACCTACCATATTTAGCAATATTGATCCCTCACTTTGAAGAAGCCATAAAGCAAAATCTTTTCCACAAAACTCAAAACTGGCTTACCTTGACCAATTACTAAGACAGCTATTCCTTTTTCCAGTTCTTCAATTCCTTTCTTATACCATTCAACAGCTTGTTCCTTTTGTCCTGCTTAAAAAGGAAGTGAACCCATTATTTTCCGTAATGAATTAAAAGCTTAGGAATGGTTCCATATAATGCTGCATAAAACAAGCAAGAGGAAGGAAGAGATATTTGAACAAAATCCTATGATTTAAAGAAACACTTAAAGGGACACTGTCAACTTTATCTACTTAGTTTCAAATAAGCTTTCCTATTAAAAACAGGTACTACACCAGCCTCAAATCACTTTTGCCTGTTTTAGGAATACTTCTCCATCTACCTTAAAGAGGTCAGTCCCCTAAAAAAAAAAAAAACCCAACCAAAAAACCAAACCAACCAACCCAGACAAAAAAGGGAAAAAAAGCTAGCCTATGCATAATCATTCACAACAGAAATGGTGAAATTAACAGTTTTTCTTTCTGAAACATCGAATTAAGAAATATCTCTTAATCTTCCAGTAATAGCCAATATGGAAGAAACAACAGAAGCACAGAAACACCAGGAAATAAAAACCAAAACAAACCAAGTCTAAGATACTACACAAGTGAGGCAAAAGGTACTTTTCTTCTGGTTAACTTTTGTGCAGAGCAGCTCATTTGTCACAGGGGTATTTCTTTGTTCATCCTATCATGCAGCTGTTGTGTTGCAGGTGTATGTCAACATTCACATGAAGTACAATTCTACATGTAGAATTAGAGTACACCTCTGGACCAACAATGTCCTAACTGGATATCACAGCAAATACAACCCTATATGCCTAACCTATACTATCTGACACCATGACAGCAATCAACCCACTGAAGAGATATGAGTATCTACTTCATATTGCACCCCTTCTATAAATACTCTGCTTTAAAAATATTCTTGCCTATATATGGAAACATACCTTCACAAGGTAGCTACGTCACACTAAGCATGCCTTTCCACACAGGAATACTGCACATTAGGTATCACGAATAAACCTGATTAGCATTAACAAGCTGCTAGTGCTAGAAAACACAAGAATGAAACTTTCAAACATTACTACCCTAGTTTCAGAAGAGAGAATGTTTCACAGAACTATTACCAAGTGCCAGTTATCAGTGATTGTGTTGCTTTTGCACTCAAATCTTTTGGTAACTTCAGTCACAAACCTATGTTCTAGCACATTTGAGTGCCAGTAAAAATATTTCAGTACATTTATAGAATCCTCTTAAGGGTTTTCTCTTGCTCCTCTCCAGATGCAAAATCTTTCAATAACATTTGGCGAGTTAGCCTGCGCAGTTTCAACTGCAGTGTAAATCTAATACTGATTATGGCTAGTAGAAATCAAACTTGAGATGATTCCAGCCACCTCTGCTATTGTCTGAATTGCTCTACTATTCTGAAAAGCAGCTGCGAGCACACCAAGGCCATCATCAAAACCTCACTTCTACCTTTTAACTGGAGAAGTTTTAAGAGCAATTATACCAAACCAAGCTGTTCGCAAAGGTAGTGCTCTGAGTCTGCACACAACAGTTCACTAGTTCTCAGTGATTAAGACGTTAAAAGTACAATTAAAAAGTCACATTCCTTAGAAGTCATTGATGTGTTGTACTGGGTCTTGTTGGGATGGAGTTAATTTTTTTCATAGCAGCCCCTACTGCACTGTGTTTTGGATTTGTGACTGAAACGGTGTTGAAAACACACCACTGTTGTAGCTGTTGCTGAACAGCTTGCACAGCCTCCAGGTTTTCTTTTTCCCACTCTAGATGCCCAGTGAGTAGGCTGGTGGCGGACAAGAAGCTGGGATGGGACACCAGCACGCTGACTGACCCAAACTGGCCAAAGGGATATTCCATGTTACGTAAAACCACGCTAAGCAGTAAGTTGGGTAGAGGAAGAACAGGGTGGGCGCCGTCTTCCAAGGCTGCCACTGCTCAGAAACTGGCTGGGCACTTGGTAGACAATTGCCTTTGCATCACTTGTCTTCCCCCCACCTCTTTCCTTCACTTACTAACCTGTCTTTATGCTGTACCACACGTTTTCTCACTTCTGCTCTTCCTGTTCTCTCCCCTGTCTCACTGAGGGGAGCAAACAAGCAGCTATGGGGCTGCTTAGCTGCTAGATGGGGCCAGCCCACCACGTGTGCCCTCTCAGGCCCAAGGAAAGATGTTAAACTGATTTTGAAAATACCAAAACAAGAACATCAGTTTCTCCAATAATTCAGAAACATAAAAATTACCAGAAGTGCCATCATAATTACTGAAGTGTGTGTAGCTTCCATAACAGCAAAAATGCCACATAATTAACAGGTTATTACAAAAAATAGAAATCCTAACCATTTCACATACTATGCCTAATAAATTTTCTGTTGTAATTTATAAAAAAAAACTTGCTGACGTATCAAATAAATTCAAAGGTATGCATGTATTCTAGTAAAAACAGATGAGCAAATAAATCTATTTATTAAAATGAGTTATTTCTCGGTGAAATAAGTATCACATTTTCAGGTTTGTAACAGCTTCGCAACTGCCTGGGTTAGCAGAAAAGATTTTTTTTCTTACTGAATGTATGACCTGTGCAGCTAATTCACATATGACAACTCTAAAGGTATCTACAAAGCAAACACATTATTAAAAGTGGTATTTGAAGGCTTACCCTTCAACCCACCAACAGTTATAAGCCACAACAGTAGAAGAGGCACCTGATAATTTAAGACTTAGCTACTCTTCACAGAGCAATCATCAACAATAATGAAATTTTAAGCTACCTCACCTCCTTTCATGCTCTGCTCCCATGACCTTCAATGCTCTCAGGCTGTACATCTGTTCTGAACTAACCTTGCTGCACATGCTGGGCTTTTTTCTCCCAGAGCTTACCACCACCACTCCCCAAGTGTCAATGCAACGTGAGACATATCCCTCGCTTTTCTGGTGCTCTCAGCAAGTAGCTTCTATTGAAGGCCTACTCCTGTATTTTCAACCTCCTCTAGGAGAGCAGCGTCGCTGAAGCTCAACTGAAGGAGTAGTTTCCAGAGAATTTAAAAACCTAGCACAGCATGTCCCTAAGGACCACCATTTGGACACTGACAGTTGTGCTGCTGCATTTACAATACAAGGCTAAAGCAAATGCACTAGCAACTGGTTTGTTGGGGGGTTTTATCCTCTAGACAAAAAACCCAACACATTATTCCTCACTCCTCTATTTATTCAAACCTAAACGTCCTCTGTAAGGTCTTCTAGCGACACAGTGATAAGTTTTCCATGAGTAAGCATGTCAAATGGTTTAAGAAAAATATTTTTTTAAACTGCCTAATTACAAATATTTATTTCTGTCCTCAAAAGTCAGCCGATTCCAAATGGGCTGTTTGGGGGCCAAGTCTCCTGAAGACTCTTCAACGCCTCCCTCATTTGTCAGATGGCACAGGAAAGGACGTGCCCTCACTATTGTCCCCAGTGCTTTCGTTGTCCGGCTGGCCCGCTTAAACTGAAATCCCGTTCCAGTCACACCCCCCGATTTTTAGTCGCCTTACCCAGACGCGTCAGAACTTTGAAGTTCTTAGAGGAAAACGCAAACACTTGCTCTGCGTGGGCAAGGAGGCTGAGCCGCAGCTTTCTGCCCGGGCCTGTGCCCGCCGGCTGCCGCGACGCGGGGCCGGTCCCCGCGGAGGCCGGCGGGGCTGACCGCACGCAGGCAGCGGCGCGGGGCTCCGCGGCCCGCACAGCCCCGGCGCGGCCTGCACCGCTGGCACAGGCGCCTTTGATTCCGCTTTGACTCCAAGCGGCAGCCCCGGTCCCCGGCGCACGGCCGCCCGGGCCCCGCACGCGCCTCGGCGCCCGCGGTGCAGGCGCTCGTCGACGCCGGT
>JAVSBS010005739.1:0-59847 GCA_033124195.1 Coracias cyanogaster | reverse complement strand
TTCCTTATTTGTATTTTGCTTGATGTTGCTCATACATGTTAGATAAATTTTTCTTTTCAATGGAGGAAATTCTAAGTTGAGAAAAAGTCTTTTGTGAAGCTCATTTAAAGTGGTTCTATGCACTTCAGCAGTTTCTTAATCCAAAAGATCTTCTGTCTGCTTGAGTAAGAGTATCAAATTATTTTTGTCAGAAAAAAAAGAAATTTTGTGTAGTTTGACAGTCTCTCTCTCCATGCCTATTAAGGAAAAATAATCCTTCTAATACCTTTAGTCTTTTCATTCTTGATATTTTTTCCCTTTTTGGCACAAAAGTTCTTTAAAATTCATTTACTGCTTTTCTGTAGTTTTATTCCCAAGATCTTACTATCCGTGTATTTTCTGCTTAGTCTTTTCAGCTTTCTTACATGGTTGGCACATTTGAGAGGAGCTTTCTGTCTTAATTTTTCAAATTCTAGGCTGTCATTGGTTTTCAGTTGGCATGTTGAAGGAGAAATAACACCATTTTGTTTGCTGCTAGAGGCATCTTGGCAGAATCTGCGTTAAAGGCTATTTATCTTTTCAAGTCAGTTTGCCCTGAACCTTTCCTTAACAGTCTTCCATAACACTTCCCTGTTGTAAGCAACTTTATCTGCAAGTCCTGGCCTGTTTCCAGAAACATGATAGCAGCAGCAACAATAGTTCTCATTTTAATAAAGTTGGCTGAGTAACTCTTGTATTATCTTTGGACTTGACTGTTGTACTTGGAATTAATTTTTGCTAGCGATTTAGGAAGTATTTATTTTCATTTTAATAGGGAAGGTCTTTTCTGCTATGCTATATTGCAGGGAGATTGTTGTTTTAGGACTTAAAACAGTCTTTTCATATCTTCCTTTTGTGAGTTGCATTTAGGAATCACTTCTTATATAATTGGATATGAATTTTAAAATGTTGTTCGCCAATAGCAGGCAAAGTCAAGCCTATATTGTTCAAGCAACAGTTTACTTGCAAATATGAATCTTTTTTCCAAGAGATACTGAAAATAGAAGTCTGCTGTTTGAGGCCTTTCTTAAAGCATACAAATTGGAATACAGACACAGCAATAAATCACTGCCTGATGGTGATGCTTATAGTAGTTCTGATGTTGCCTACTATGGTTAATGAATTCTTTCTTCTGCCAGCATTTTCTCAGTCATAAGTTGAAGTATCTAGCAGCTGGTTATAGCTGCATAATTCATTGTGAACCTTCATTTTGATGTGAAAAAAGTGGCTTCACCAAAAAGAGGTTCCTCCTTTTCAGTATATTCACCTTACTCTGATTTTGGCGGATGTTCAGAGAAACTCTACCGCAGTTTTTAAAAGTCTAAAATGATTTCAGCTGCCACATGTTTTGTTGTGAAATAAAAACTTGGCACCAACTTGTGCTTCTGTAGATGCACAGTATGTAATTCTAGCATGAAATTTTATAGCTGTCCCCAGCAGTGACACACGTCTGTTTAGTTAAGAATATTTTTCTCTTGGTATCTGGAAAAAAAAGTTTTAAACTATTTCACAACTTTTATATTTGGACACCAAAGGGTTAAAACACTAAAGTTCAGTATTTTAAAATCATTCTGCTTTAGAAATTTTAGACTAGTATGCTGATGTTTATATAGGAAACGTTTTTTTTTCTCACTGTGGGCATTTTAGTGTTCTGATCTTTTTTTTTCTCTTTCTTCTTTTGTTTTGTTTTAATCCTTGTATCTGCTAATTTTTTTGTATAGGAATAGTTACTAATTCTTTTGAAATACAGCCTACTAAATTTAAAGTAATTGAAGCCATGAGTTGACCGGTAATTTTAATCCATTCTATATAAATTTCAGTGAAGAACTGACAAATTGGTTTCAGGATGAAAGTAATAATGCTTTAAAGGCATAAAAGGCTTTAGTATCTTGTTGTTAAGGTGGTCACATGATAATGGCTTACATATTGAATAATGTGCTACAGCACTTTATGTATGTTAATGTAACTTTTAATCTTGATGTTGCCTGCAAATATGTGATCCCTTATGATATAAGTTTCCTGTTTATGCACCATTGCCCGTTTAAATCAAACAGAAGATTCTGAAACTGTAAAAACTACACATGTCAATGTTTTACAGCTACGTAATTCGAATTGACTTGATTTTTTCAAGTAATCCTAGAAAGGGGGAGCATTCCATATAGAAACTGCTGAAACTGCCACAGGTGCTTCTCCGAAAACCTTACAGTTGTGGCATTGAATGTTCAGTATCGCTTCCTTTCTGCACACAAGGCATACTGTTGAGGTATTTGTTGCGGTGATTGGTTTTAATGCTAATCTAGGAATTCAGATATAGAATCTATAGATTTGCATGCTTTGCTTACCCTAATTTACAATTATCTACTTTTTTATTTGTAAACTAACAATAGATAAGTTGAGATCAGTATTTTTTAACAGATATTACCTTGATATACAAAAACTGTGGTTTATTTTCTTAGATTGTCGCATGGCATTAACAAAAACACAGTAAGCTGTAGGTGATGTAATCACTATTTAAAATTAAACATTTAGGGGATTTTTTTTACATATATGAATGGTTTTTTCAAACATTTACTGTTGACTTTTTGTAGTAAACATTTGTTTTGTTTTTCAAGGTATGTGACATTATAAGTGGAACACAGTGTATTTCAAATGTATTTCTATATTAGACACATAGAAATGTACTTGCTTTTTACCTCCAGTAAGTATAAAATTATGAACAATTGAAACAACTTAGAATGAAGTTCTTTTAAAGCCAATTCAGGACAATTTATAATTCAGTGTGAGAAGCACAGGTCTTTATCGATATTTTCTTTCTACAGATCCTTCTAAGAGTAATTTTTTTTAATTTACCTTGAAGTAAATCTTTATTCCACCAAGGTAGTTGTATTTAAACAATTCTAAGCTTTGGTTCATTTGCTTCAGGTTTATTTACTTTCTGTAACTTAATCATAGTGGAAGTGTCTTGCATATTTTTTTTGAGAGCTTGCCTCAGATTTCTTCCTTTAGTCAACTTCTCAAAACAACAAATCGTGGATAGACCAAAATGATAAAAACATCCTCCTAAACTAAAGCTAAATTGGAAGTTAGTGTCACCTTTCTGTACACCAGTCCTGTTTGGTCAGACAACATAATTATCTCTTTTGTTTTTGAACAACTATTAAATTACACTCACAGCCAGCATTTTGAAAAGCCTGTCAGAAGAAGGAAATGCAAACGTCTGCTTCATCAGTGTTCTCTCTATAGCTGCTTTAATTTGGTACCAGGACTCTCAGCTGAACTGGGCCTTTAAAATGTGAGTTCTGATTATGTCAACTAAAGAGATTAAAACAAACAAAAAACCCCAACCCCAAGATTAGTCAATTTTCAAGACTGCCTGTGGACATCACTTGATGGAAGAAGAAAAATGTGTAATGAGAGTGTTGCTTTAAGCACTGGAGAAACTGAATAAATGTATATACAAAAGTCGGAGCTTTAACTCTTAATATAACAGTGCACGTTTTGAGTTTTTGTAAAACATCTGTCACTACAGAAAAATTCGAGTGTCAAATGTCAAGGAACTTCAAGATGCCTGCTTCTACTCATCCAGATCCAGGCTTCCCTCAACTTTTCTCATGGATTTTTTTTTTTTGTTAAGAATAACTTTATAATATGAAAATGTATCTTTCCAGTTGCATTTGTCTTTCTTGTTTAGCTTTCAAGTTAGCATCTCATACTACTGTACCTAGAGGAAAACAGTATGTCTTTATCATTCCCAGCTCCTGGAGTTTTAGCCTACAATAAGGCTGATGGTAAATGATATCATGCCTCATTATTCTAATTTGTTTCTAGTAATAAGAATTACATGGAAATAATAAACTGTAAAGCAAAAAAGTACTGCCAAGTGAGAGAATCTTAACAGGACTCATTTGTTTTTCAAGTACTTGAATTGCTTTGGAGATGATGCAAGGTATGTGTTTTCTAAGAGTAGTGACTTTCTGACCACTTACCGGAACTGCATTTAGTCCTGGGTAAGGTTAAGTAAGGAAATTTTCTCCCATTTGTCAGTTGAAGCCTCCCTGTATGTTCCTGTCTGGAGTGGGTACCAAAAAAGGAATTGTATTTTCAGAGCTTTGGTTTTCAGTGTCCTTTCTTCAGTTTTTCCGCCTGCTCCGGTAGCTGGACTGACCTCAAGATGTCTTCAGTTTTTTACTTTGTTTTTCTAACTGGAGAGAGAGGGAATTGAGGTTTTTGAGCACAGCTGTCTATTTTGACAGTAACTAGGCCAACCTTCAGAAAATACTGCTCAGAGTCAATGAATACTATTTAATAAAAGACTGACTGATCATAAAATGCATGTAACTTCTCAAGGGTTAGCCTGATCGCTTTTCTGTGATACAACTTTCTTCCATCTTTCCACACCTTCCTCACTGGTAGCTTCTTCCCTCATAGTCTTTCAAAAATGCCAGATTTGCAGCTTATCATTTGCATAGTCTTGTTTCAGCTAGGTAGCCTACCTTCGGGAAGAACTCTGAAAAGAAGCACAAGCTTGTCCTCAAGTTCAGCATCTTTGTTGAGGGGCAGGGGGGGAGGGGAACCAAGATCCCAAACAAAAAATCCCAACACACACACACCCCCCACCCAATGCCCCAAAAAAACCAACCCACAAAACCTGCAGGAAATTTCTGTACTCATTTTTAAATCCTGAATAATGCAGTTACAAAAATAGAGCTGTCATCTTTGCTGTCTGATTAGCAGTAACAAAAGGGCAGCTTGCCTGAAGATTTAATATCAAACAGTGTGTTCTGAGCTTTGCAGCTTCTGCTATTTCAAGATGTTTAGGGTAAAAGATCAAAACTAGTAAGGAAAGAATTTTTAACTTACTAAAAAAAATACGGAGGATAAGTGTAAAAAAAGATTTTTATTACTTTTTTTTCCCCAAGAGATGTAAATTTCTGAGGTATTTCCATCCATATTGTCCAACAGTTTACTTGTTTTTTTCCCAGCCCAGGTCTTGAAGTTCTTTTCAGATAGATCCTTTACCTAGTCAAATCCTTTTTCTTCATGTAGTCACCTGTGAGAAATGAAGATAAGTACCTTTCAAGGGACATCTCTAATAACTGAAGCGGTTGAAAATTTACTTAAATACAGTAATTACCTCTTCAAGTTTTCTGCTTGTTGATTTTTATTGTTTTATTGTGGTTGGGTTTTTTTTTTTTTTAACCCTGCAGCCAAATGAATCTTCAATTACTTGCACCTCCTTTTCACTTGATAGTCAATTTACATGGAATTGAATTTCGTAACCAAGGACTGGCATGGGGATTACACATAGAAGAGTGAACTCCTCTTATGTGCAGCTGGGGCAGTGAACCGTTTCTGTTTTCATTCCTGTAATGGGGTCTGTTTACAGTAATGGCTTTTACATTCTTAGCTCATGGACTAAGCTGAGGTAGCTGCTTCATTTTCAGCATTTGAGGTGGACAGTACACTGCAGACCTGGTAAATAGATGTATTCCCAGCTCCTTGTGACTGCTGCCCTAACAGGGTAGTTCCACTCCAGGTCCAGATTGGTGCTTTTAAAGAATAGTCTAGTAGACCTCCTAGTTTTTAATTAATTCCAGTACTTCTAGAAGTTTCTAGAAGGACTGCATGAGACTGCATTTTTCTGTTACGCACTCAGAATTCACACAGTGATGGCAGTATTTCTGCATATCTTGGAAATAGGTAAAACAGTTCCAGTCTGGTAGAACTCTGTGATACCTGTTAAGAGCATTTTCTTTCTAGTTTGTGCACATAGCTAATTGAGTTAGCCACTTTTTCTTGGATTACTTGCATTTTGTTATGATGAGCTAGTATAGCACAGCTAGCTCTCACTGCCTTTTGTTGTTCCCACTGACAGGTTTTCTCTCCTAGAGAAGGCTAGAAAAATCAGCTCGAAGTAGGTCTTTTTTATCTTTCTACCTTGTTTTTGAGAAAGTAAGACTTAAGAGTTTTTGCCAATTTTGGCAACTTCTCCTTTTCTCCTTCTCATTAATATTGGAATATAAGCCAGTTTAACTGAAAGTTGAAAGTCCAAGAATAATTGAGCTTTGATTAAATTAATGGCAATTGACAGCTGGGTATAGAAAAGCTACACCAATCAGTGTTCCCACTGAAAGGGAGCAGAGGGCTTAATGGTTGTGTGTTTTGTAGCAGTAGGCCAACCAGTTTCTGAAGTCATCTAGATCCTGTAATCTCCCTTGATTTTTATTTTATTTTTTTTCTCTCTATTCATTACTGACTTCTCAACAGAGGAAGTTCTCTTGAAATTGATAGGCTAAACTGACATATCAGCTGTACTTCCCAGCTTGGTGTTGTCAGCGAACTTGCAGAGGGTGCACTCAATGCCACTGTCAATGTCATTAACGAAGATATTACAACACTGGTCCCAGTATGGACCTTTGAGGGACACCACTTGTCACCTTTTTCCATCTGGACCTCAGGCCATTGACCACTACTCTCTGGATGAGACCATCCAGCCAATTCATTGTCCATTGAACAGTCTACCCATCGAACCTGTATTTCTCCAACTTCGAGAGAAGGATGTTGTGGAGGACTGCGTCAAAGGCCTTGGAGAATTCCAGATAGATTACATCCATAGCTCTTCTGTTGTCCACTTCATTGTAGAAGGCCACTTAGGTTGGTCAGGCACGACTTGCCCCTAGTAAAGCCATGCTGACTGTCTTGGGTCACCTCCCTGTCCTCCATGTGCCTTAGCATATCTTCTAGGAGTATCTGTTCCATGATCTTCCGAGGCACAGAGGTGAGGCTGACAGGTTAATGATTCCCAGGGTATTCCTTTCTACCCTTCTTAAAAATGGGTGGTGGTGTTGTATTGGGTTTTGTCCATATGTTACAGAAGTAAATTGGAACTACTAGAAGAGCATTGAATGTCGGTTAGCAGGGACCTCAACAGGCTGTCTAATTCAGCATGGGAAAGGATTAACTCTATTTTGCAGAATTTCTGAAATTATAATCTGCTTTTAAAATGAGGGGAGAAGGGCGAAAACCCTCTGGAGAGTCAACAACCTTGATGCTCTGAAACTTTCTCCTAATGCCCAACTTCAAATCTCCTTTGTTTATATTAGTCCCATTCATATACTGTCTGCACTGGACAGACAGAACAGCTTATTTGCAGCTATCTTTCAGGTATTCAAAACTAATACCTCTACATGAGGTTACATTTCTTTTGACTGACTAGGGTTGGGGGTTTGTCTCATTTTTATAGCAAACAAGTCCTAGTGATCTAAGAAGCAAAGCTGGGCTTTGTTCTTTGTATGAGCTGGAGTGACTTGTTTTCTACTTGGTATGAGTTTCAACAGAATCAGGTCTGTTAATCTTCTGAGTTCTTACTCTCTTGGCTGGTCTGTTTCTGGATTTTCAAGTTATGGACTTGTCTAAACTACTGAAGCCAAGAAACAAAAATTCAATTTTCTCACTAGTTAGATCTGTCTGGAGAGGTGGAAAAAACTTAGGAAAGATTCATCAGCATCTTTCACTTCACAATCGAGCTTTGGCATTTCTAGCCCTCTAGTCTTCACTTTTATCCACTTATAAAGTTACCCTATATTTCTAAGCACAAACATAGTGTATGTTTGTGTAAATGCATGTGATGCAGCACCCTTTCAAATGGAACCTCTGCCTCTCTATGTGTCCCACCTGATCTCATTTATAATCTCCTTGATGCATTGCAATATTCAAAACCCAGGGCCGTTCTCTCACGCATGGAAAAGTCTTGGCTGAAATAACAAAGCAAGTCCCAGCACTTATGATGTCACACACTTTGAAATGAGAAACAAACCAGAAAAAAAGTATAAGCAAAGCATAACCAAGTATAGCATCTTTACCTATCTCTCTTTTTCTATATGTGTATATATTTTATTGTTAGGAAGAATAGTGATGTTGTTGTTACTTTAGAAACCACAATGCCATGGACAATTGCCGAGTCATGTTAAGTTTGTTTTGAGTATTTGATCTTTTGCTCAAGTTAAAGCAATAGATTGCAGAATAAACTGCAGAAGGTGGTAAAATTCAAGGCTGAAATTAGTCTGAAGTTTATGTAAAGATCAGATACTTCAGACTATTTTAGAGTAAAGCATTTTGAGAAGTTTAAATAGGAAGATGTTTTTTTTAAGGCACATAGTATGTTGATTTTATTTTAAAGTGTATTGTCTCCCAGATCTTGCTTAGAAGCCAGATAGTTGTGTGAAAAGTTAGTTATAAAACTAAGATTGATAACTAATTTCTTAATGGAAATTTGCTAAGTGTATGTTTTCTCTCATCACCCACAGATAGATAGTCAGTAAGGGCAGCAGCAGCAGCAAGCTGGCTTGATGAATGAGTGTAATTCAGTTTCTTTGTATTGTACAGCTTGAGAAATGCCAGTGGCCTGACAGCAGCAGACCTTGCACATACCCAGGGCTTCCAAGAATGTGCCCAGTTTCTCTTGAACCTCCAGAACTGTCACCTGAATCATTTCTATAGCAATGGCACCTTAAATGGGGTTCATCAGAATGCAGGTCCCAATCCATTCAGTGGTGGGACAAGTCGAAAGAGATCCTTTGAAGATACGGAGTCTGCTGGAGTGAAGAAGGCTAGAACAGAAGGTGAGACCCCCAGAGGTAAAAGGGATGGGACGATACTGTTGCCAAGAAAGGAAAATAAACATTTTTAAGCCTTTCAAAGTGGATGTTGAGTATTATTGACAAACTCCTGGACATCTCTAAATTACATATTAATACAAGAAGCAGATGAATACATTTATTCCGTGCCACAGGATCCCAGTTCTCCCTGTCATCATCTTGGTGTGTTCAGAAGTTTCTATTTCCAGAGTGCTAAAGTTACTTGATGCCAAGAATAACATGTGGAGGAGTAGGAGCTGAAATTGGCTTCTACTCCTTCCTAAATTTCTTCTCCTTCAGGAGATCCAAATAACATTGCGTTAATTCACAAAGATGCCCACATGTTCTGATGGTTTTTTTTCCACTTTGGGATTAATTCACGGTTCAAAAACTGTCTGCTAGATAAGGTGGATGAAAGAAATGTAATGCAAAAAGGTTTCTCAAATTGAGAGGGGTTATGTCTGTGACATTAAGTTACTGTACTTAAAGTTCCAAGGGGAACTGATGTCTTACAGCAGGATCTAAGACTAGAATGAACGTTCAGGATTCCTATTCAGCCTTGTGCACTGAGGATATCACTTCTTTGTCTGACAGCAATGATGCAATAGTACAACCTCAAAAGATAGTTTTTGGTGGCTATATGGAATCTTTTCTAAATCTTGTAAACACCTTGAATAACACGATAATGTCCCGTGCATCTGGCATCAGGAAACGCACTTTGTAGGTCTTCATTGAAGACACATTCTTCAGTTGAAGTTTATCCTGTTCTAACGAATGTGACTTGCAATGAGCCAGATCAAATGGCCTCAAACAGTGCTTAATTCCAGAAACAAGAGGGGAATTGGGACCAAAACAATGTTTCTAAATATGACACAGCCAACATAAATTACATCCATGCTGACACACTGTAGTATTTGCCTTAGTACTTGCTATCCAGCCACCATTTCAACTACACCAGGATCAGAGGCCTTTAACAGGATACTCCATAGCCAGTCGTAAACAGGGCATGTTACTTTGTGTAGTTAGTCTAAACCCTAAATAATTGCATGATGGAGAAGAGTGCCTGTTCAGGTGAAGGCACGGCTGCTTCTCAGGAATGATGTCCTGAAGTAGCTACACAGAACGGGAATACTTCAGGTGGTGTACAGGAGCCTATTAACAGCTACGGAAGGATGTCTTCAGTGCATTCATGTTCTGTTACTGAAAGGCACTGTCTGAAGTCAAAGATATGTATCCTTTGAAGAGCTGTTCCTTCTGAATGTGCCTTCCTGGAAATCTATTGGTTTCGGAAAATGACCCAATCTAGTCAAGAGGTAGCATTTGCCCACAATCTGTGGGAATGGCACTGGACTATTCTATATGTTGCCATGAAATGGCAATGTCTGTGTTACCTTTCAACATAAACAGTTGGTCCAGTGGATAAGTTTGATTGTCCAAACAAATAAACAATATGTTTAAGTGACAATAGGTTTAAGTGGATGAGATCTCCTAAGCAGTTATAGAGGAAATGGCCTCAAGTTGCACCAGGGGAGTTTTAGATTGGACATTGGGGAAAATTTCTTCACTGAAAGGGTTATCAGGCATTGAAACAGGCTGTCCAGGGAAGTGGTGGAGTCACCATCCCTGGAAGTATTTCAAAGATGTAGATGTGGTGCTGAGGGACATAGTTTAGTGGTGACCTGGCAGTGCCAGGTTAACAGTTTGACTTGATGATCTTAAAGGTCTCTTCCAACCAAATGATTATATCATTCTATTTTAGAGAAACAATCAAGAGTAGGTAATTTTTGAAATTTTTACCAGTATGACCTTTTAAGACCTTTGCAAACAAAACCAAAAGCTTTTCTGTGTTTTCTTGAAGGTTTTTAGAGTAATTAAGGGATGCATCCCAGCTGCGGAAGCTGAAGTTTCTAATCTGATGTGTCTGCCCACAAAGAGATCAGCATCAGTAATTGTCATAGCAATTTTAAAAGGCCATTGGCGTGAGAATGAATTGCTGTTCTTGAGGCACTTGGTAAACAACAGAGCTGAGTAATGAGGAGTCATCAGTACATCTTTGTGCTTAGCTAGACTTTTTACAAAACAAGCCCAGTTTTGTGATAGTTTTGCCCTTACCAAAACCACACTAGTCTGTTGTCCTTTAAAGACTATTTGCACAGGAGATTCCAGATGTTCACAGAGTGTGCAGGCAACCTGTATTTGCAGAGAAAGGGCAGGTTTTGATGGTCATACTCCAAATTAGAACAATTGGTGCTTTGAAAAAACCCTCTTGTTGGGAGCAAGCACAGTACATGACCCTTAGAAGAACCTGTAAGCAGTGGAGTTGGAAGAAAAGAAATACTTCAGCTGCACTTCACCCTTTGTCCTGAACTATCTAAACTGAGCAGTGGGTGGGAGTTCCTTACATGTAATTTTGTTTATATGCAGACACGTCACTGCTCTCGGGTGCCTAGTATTGAAAACACCTTCTGTCTCAAAATTAAACAACACTGATAGATTATATACTGTGATAACCAAATAATTGCTCTCTTCAAGTGTAATGCAAAAATGTGTTCCAAAGGCTGAAGCTGAACTTAACAAAAGTGGCGGCTTACAGAATGACCAAATAGATTTTACTTTTAACTTGGAAACATTAGCTAGATTTTACATCCCATTTTGCTGAAATCAATTCCAGAAATTTCACCTGCTTCTCAGGCTGGTTGGTGGAGGGTGGTCCCCACCATGCCAACTGGCCACATGGCTGTGTTTGCAGTAGTCCTCATCCCAGCCCCTGTGGTTCATGGCCCTTGGTGGGTCAGCTTTTGCACTGTGCCGTGCTCAACCAGTGACAGCTTCATGAGCCTCAGCACAGCTGCTTTTAGGTGTGCTTGGTGAGGTGAGGATGGAGAGTATCACCATGTGTACCCTTGAATTGCCCAGCACGAAACTGCACTTCGGTGTACCTCTGGGTATCTGCAAAAAACACCTTTCCCTTCCTGGTTTAGGGTAATCTGAAGCCCACTGATCCAAGGGCCCTGGTCTCTTTTAAGCCCTGTGTGATTTCTGTGGCCCTGACACGTTAGCAATTTCTTGAGGTCCTTTAAAATTAGTCATTTTCAAAAATTTCTGTTGTGCCCAAATTAATGAGAGCTGACTTGCAGTCTACTAAAGTAGCTCTATGACATAGTGTTAAGAGACTGTGCAGTCTGTACCGAGAGGTGTGTTAATGTCAGCATGAAAGCAGCCCAGGGTCTGCTGGGATAGTACCGGAGCAGTGCTTTGAGTGGTAGGTATAAGAGATAGTGAAGTCAAGCCCATGTCGCTTATTAAAGTGTTTCCCACAGCAGTCTAACCGCTTGCTGGCCTTTCTCAGAAGGCAGATGTGTTTGTCCAGCTCTTCAGGGGATGCCTGAAGCAGTCTGGTGTGAGTGGGGGGTGGGTCACTGAGAGCTGGCCCTTGGGAGTTAAAGAGGAAGCGGTCCAGACTGCTGGTAGACAAATGTGAGGTACAGGCTGCTTTCGATCTGTTGGGCACACTATCTGTAAAGCCTAAATATGAGTAACTTAAACTGTTCTTTATTCACTCTACTAGTATGTCAGACTAGTAATTGTTTGATATGCAGGTGCAAAGTCTGGTAGGTACACTGGTACTTCTCCATTTTGGGGGATTACAGTGAATGTGCAAGTACTGAGCGTTTGCTTACCTCTGCATTTGAAATCTCAAACATGTCTGAAGCTTTCAGATGTGAAAAGTTCACATTTCTTTGTAAAAAACTTTTGCTTTAATAATCCAAATACTCACCTCTTTGTTGGCTGAGTTTTCAAGTATGCACCGGTGACTAAACATGACTTTTTCTTTTTTTTTTTTTTTAATCAGCTTACAGCTTTGATGGCTTAATACCAATGATGAACGGAGGAGTTGAGGATGATGCTGACAATATGCATGTTGATAGAGAGTTTGCTGTTGTATCAGGTGGGAGTGGACAGTTTCCTGTTAACTACAACAACACTCAAATGGTTGAAGACACCAAACAACAGGAGAGTGCTTCTGTTGGACCAAAAGAAATTGAAATATACACTGTTTCTGCAATGCAGACTCCTTGTCGTTGCAAGAATCAATATGCATTTTATTTTTAATTTCAAGTATAAAGCCTAGTCTTTTATTTTTGCACATTGTTGTCTGGAGTCTTGAAAACTATTGTATTGCTGTAACACCCATTATATTGGGGGTTTAGTAGGTATCTAAAAGTAGCTGTTTCACTCAATATATTGTAATGGCGAAAGAGAAGGTTTGTTTGTAGTTCATTATTATTTCAGATAAACAGAAATCCACAACAGCTGTTTTACTTTTAACCTGAGGCTTGTATTACGTTGTGCCTTGCTTTCAGTTGCTATACTTTAAGGTTAAAGGAAATTCAGAAATAATTTAAATAATTTCATTTCCATTAAATAGATTTAATTGCTAATAAGAAGACTTTCTAGGTAACATATCCTAGTGCTTACACAGCTTTGAAAATAACATGTGTTACAAGGCAACTGTATTCAAAATAGTTCAATGAGTACTATAAAGAATAGTATACATGTATGCCACGTGTTCAGAATTTATTCAGACACAGTGGTGTAAGTGCAGGATCCTGCTATGAGATTTTTTAATGTAAATAAAATACAGGGCATCGCAGGTCTTAAACTAGCATTTGAAACTAACGTACCTTGGAATACAGTTTTTGTGGTTTGTACCAATCTTCGTGAAACAGTCAAAATATTACTAGTATTAGTGAATATTAATGCTCTAAGTTTTTAAAGGGCTGCCTAACCAAGATGCTTTTGGTGACCCCAGGATGCATATAGAGTTTTAATTAAAACTGTCTTGGGTCAGCTTTTTCCATGCTCTTTGTAGGTAACAGCATGGAGTTACTACTACGATAGTGCATTTTTACACTCAGAAATTAACTTCTGACTTTAATTTGTTCTGTGATAAAGTGTTTATGTTTTGTACCACAGATCAGATTCACCAAAGGGAATACTAATTACCAGATATTTTAATATATTAGGAATAAATATATATATACACATATATATAAAACCAGTACTTAAAAATTAGGAGGTGTTCTTATTTATGGAAAAATGATTGTCTTTCGTAAATATACTCTATTATATAGGTGCTAATTTTTAATGAATAATAACATTCTATATTTATTATTAGTACCTACTTTTGCATATTATCAAACAGTAGTGCCATTTTTATTAAATTTGATTTGGCAAAGCCAGCCTATAAGGACTTATTTTTAAACAGTTAAAATTTTGCACTTTTCAGTTAATAAACGCTATATGAAATTCCTTCTGTGCGTTTTCATCACTGAAATGTTAGCGTTGATGTCTTGATGGGTTTGGGGTTTGTTTTTTCCACTTTCAGTAAGAATTTGGGGTTAGTGAGTTCAGCTGACGTGGTTGTTTTGACTCACGTAGGGACTAAACAGGGAACTCCAGTTAGTACATCCAGTGAGTTACAAATGGGGCACATTTCTTGGCATTATGGATTGCTGTATATGAAGTACCGGTGTCGTAATCCATATTTCAAATAATATCCATGCAAAAGACTAATAGGGAACCAAAACTTCAGATTCTTTCTTGTCAAACAGCGGTACTCATTATGTGTCGCTTGAACAGGAGCCTAATGTTTTATGAACGTGGGATGTGACCAGCAGACTTACTGGCTTGAATTGGAAATACACAGTAAATGCAATCCTATTTTGCACATAGGTTTATGCATTCATGTGTACATAAACATATGTGCGTGTATCCAGGGATAACAACGGAATGTAAAATCTTGAATGTCACCTGATAGGTCTGTAGTTTCTATGTTTCCTTGCTCATCTTTGCCAATGGAGATGTAAATTTTACATGTCCTTTACTGGTAGGCATGTTTAAGGCAGAATATATCACCCATTTTTCGTGCTAGTACTTTGAGTACCACTGCAGAAACATGCATTTCAGACATACTGATGGAATCTGTCTATGGAAATAAAAACTGTTGTGCTAGTTACTACAAAGGAGAAATTGGTTTAAAGCAGTTGTCAGTAGGGTTTGCATGCACATTTTTAGAATTTCTTTTCATGCTTCTCATCTTTTTCTATTCTTCTGTGCATTCTGCTGTTGCTGCTGTATGGCATTTTGCATGTGGATTGTACAGATGTTATTTTAAACTTCTCATGAAATACGGACCTGCCTAGGATGTGATCTAGCAAGCTGCTAGGTCAATTGAAGTACTTTTTGAATAAAGGAACTTTGAAACATTTTATATTAGCACCTCAACATTTCTTTATTTGAACTCTGTTGGTGTGTGCTGTACTGTGAGAGTTATCGCTAAAAAAAGAGCCACAGATAAATTACAGCTGAAAAATTTAAAAAACCACAACCCTTCCCTTACTCACAGGTACTCAGTTCTTGTACGTACATAGTCTTTCCATCCCAAGAGGGCGTTACAGTTAAGGTGCCTTTTATTCCACCTTTCAGAACACTGCCCAGGATGTTGACTGCTACACATCTGTTTCATACAGTTAAATGAAAAAAATCTGAGAAGTTCACACTGACCTTGCAAAGATTAATACAGGCATATTTACACCTGGAATGTAGACAGAAAGTTGCGTTTTGTTGCTAGTTGCACAGATTCTATGCTGTGAGCTTTCTAGTCAGCTCTCATTACCTTGAACTACTTATATTGTTATAAATAAAGAAAGGGTAGATCTGTTTTCAAAGCTGCGTACGGAAACATTATTTAAATAAGTGGAGTATAGTCGAAACATTTTGATGTATTTCGATTTATTCTTAATTGTTGGTGACAGGTGTATTTCTTAATGCAGATATGAATAGCAGTAGCTCCATATTGAATGCACTGACAAATGGATGTGCCATCAATGGACATTTGGATTTCACCGCTGCACAACAGCTCAGTGGGATGGATGCCAGGCGTGAGGAGTGTTTAACATTAACAGCTAATGGAATAATTCCTGGAATAACTTCTCCAAGTAGGCATCGGATTCATACCAGTAACGGCACCGAGGAACCAGAAAAAGCCATGAATAATTCCACCGACATGTGTGGATCTCTGCATCTGAACGGAAGCCCGAGTAGCTGTGTTTCTAACCGGCCCTCGTGGGTGGAAGACCCTGGAGATACTTTGCACTATGGACACTATCACGGTTTTGGGGATACTGCTGAAAGCATCCCCGAACTTAGTAGTGTTGTTGAGCATTCCAACTCTGTCAAGGTTGAACAGAGATACGACAATACTGTCCTAGGCACAATGTATTTGTATCACGGTTCCTAGATGAATGACCTTTCTATCAAATGCATATTGAAATTGCTACCAAATGAAACCTGGGGGACAAAAATCCTCACATAGCATTAAATTTGAAGATTGCAACTTACTGCTATTTTTACACTTTGTTTATATGAAAAGTAAACCTTTTAATTTGACAGCCTTATACAATAGTTGTAGTTTGTTGCATGTATGGGGCTTATTTAGTGGTAAGATAGGTGCTGTTATGATGGAATGTTTATCATTTTCATTTTTTTATTATGGAATGTTCTGGTTTTGTATTTTTTTATTTCTAAGCTTGTGAACACTATCTTTCCCTTTTTAGAGCTGTTTTCCCTTTTATTAAAACGATGTTTAACTGAATTTTGTGAAGAAAATGTTACATATGGGCATCACTTAGAAGTAAAGATTTTTCTTTCCATATCTTCTGCTGAAGCTATGGTAGCAATATCAATGCCAGCTATCACTATGCAAGGTTGAAAGTGGCAATCTTCTGGAGCTTCTCTGACTTTAGAGTTTGTACGTTTCTTTGGTATAATTAGATGTTCACCTTTGACATTTTTGAGCAAGTTGTTTAAAACCGCGGGGACAAAAATGGGATGAAGTTCGCGTTTCCCTTTCTGTAGCGTAGGAGTGCTTTTCGTTGTTGTTGGGCTCTTTGCAGTATAGAGTTGGGGAGTGGGCTGCCGTTGTTGGGTCGCAGTTGGGTGTGCCTCGGGTTAGCTCTGAATTTGTGGCGGTTTCCTTTGGCTTCTCTCCTTTATATGTACGCTTGATATTTTGCCATAGCTCATGGACCGGAAGCATGTTGGCAGTGTTCTGCTTTGTACGCAGTTTAAAATTGCTGTTACTTGTTCTAGAATTTGCCAAGTCAAAATATTTGAGTTTGACTGTGTTGGATATACATTTATTGTCTGGTTTTCGTTCCTGTTTGTTTGGGTTTTTTTAACATACGCTTTGAAAATGTAATGTTGTGTACTCTGGGCTATGCTCATGGAAAATACATTGTATTTAAAGCTTAATACACAAATCAAAATTCATATAAGTGCACTATATGAGCACTAATAAGTTGCTGCTTTGTGTTATAGTAAGTGAAGAGTGGGGAAGACTATGGTAAATGAGATAAGCCTTCTGAATTCTGTTGATTTTTTTGTTCTTGTTTTGGTCAAAAAGGGACCTTTACAAATTGGATTTAAAAATAAACACATTGTATCGGAATATTTTGTTTAGACATTTTTTTTTTATTGGCAATTTGAGCAAGTCTTGAACAGTTTTAAAATCACATTCCTTCATAGTGTTTCTCAGTGGAATTTCTTCATTGTGTCACTATATGGAAGCAAATAGGAACAGCCCAATAAGTTGTTCTTGGCTGAGTTACAGAAACTGGCTATTCTCTGTATGAAGGTTCTGTCAGCCTTCAACTCCAAAAATGGGTTAAAATATTGGCTAGCTAATTTTCATGACAATTACAGACTCCTTTGAATATTTTTAGGCAAAATGCTACGGACTACAGAGAAGTCAGCGTTTTAAATAGACTTTACATGGTTCTCTATCTTCGTGCAAAATACGGTGTATTCAAACTGAGAGTAGCATTGATTGGAAAACTGACTGATTGTTTTGCAAATAGTTGGCCAGACCAGCAGAACTGCTCAGTGCCTTCTGGAGACAAACAAGGCCATTAATAAAAACTGAGACGAGCTGTTCCTGGCGTGCAGGTGACCACTTGCGTGTGCTCAAACACCTCCATCCGGGCCCTGCTCTCAGCCGATGTAATTTGCTGACGTAGTGCCCAGAGGCACATGTGCTAATGCCATCGTACTAACACGAGACACTAACTTAAATTTGTCATAGCGTTTGGTTTGGGGATGTTTTTAATATTTGCCGAGCTTGCTGCATATGCTTTCTTGTGCTTCACCAAATCAATCAAAGCAGCTCGTAGTTATAATAAGCACTGCAATCTTAACATACGTGCCCAAAAACTGATTCCTAAAGGATTTTCTTTGGGTAGCAACTAAGTTTGCATGTGTCTGTTCCAACCGTAAAATTTTAGGTACGTTATTTTAGCATGACAAGATTTATAGAGTGTTCATAAGGCAAGGTTTTTAAAATTTGTGTACATTGGGTTTTCACCCACTTGCTTTTCACATTCTTTCACCTAAAAATACCTTGGAAGACACTATATTTCAAATTCAAATAGATTACTTACTGCTTTATGTTAAAAAGCACTTCCACGCATGTGTGTTCAGCTGCATGCTAACAGAGAAACGGATTTCAAGGTCTGTATCTGTTGTCAGGCCCCATGGAAGCTAATTATTAAATTCTAATTAAATGTAGACGACCACTGAAGCCCTGTGATATAGACACGCTGTGTGGGTTTGCTGGGTAGCTTCCTTTACAGCTAATGTTGGGAAAGATAGAAACCCATGACAGTGTTCCTCAGCCAGGAGCTGATATGTGTAATTTTTAAGGCATCAAATAATTCGTTTGTAAGAATTGTGAGACCCCCTTTCTACCAGTTCTTTTGAGACAATATGTGTACTTAGAGCAAAGGCCATCTAAAATCTTGTTTTTAACTTATTCTGTAAATCTTCAATGGAACATGAAACAGGGCGTCACAGAGTCACAGCATGGTTGGGGTTGGTGGATACGTATCCCAGTGTACGGTACTGTTGTGAACCCGCACCACCCTCACAGGAAAGAAGTTTTCTTACCTTTAGCTGGAATTTCCTGGTTTCAGTTTGTCTTGTAATTTCAGATGCATGTGAGCAGCAAAACTGTGAAAGTAATGAACTGTCATGGTTTAACCCCAGTTGGCAACTAAACCCCACACAGCTGCTCACCCACTGCTTCCACCCACCCTCCCTCTCCCGTGTTGTGGGAGGAGAACTGGGAAGAAAAAAACCCATGAAAACCCCGTGGGTTGAGATAAGGACAGTTCAATAGAACAACTCAAAGAGAAGAAGCAACAGTAAGAACGGTAATACCAATGTGTAAAGTGAGTGATATAAGCCACAAGACTCTACCCAGTACATCCTGTCCCTGCTCCAGCCACTTCCCTGGGCCAGCCCTCCCCTTATATTGCGGGCATGATGTCAGCATGGGATCAAATATCCCATTGGCGGGGTTGGTTGTTTATCCTGGCTATGGCCTCTTAGTAGGTGAAGAACTTACATTGTTAAGCATGGAAGTGAGCTCTACCAAGAATAGCTGTGTCTTTCCATGTGTAACTACTGATGGCACAGAGGCCTTGTTTTTAAATATCTTGCTGTTAAAATCCAGAGGATTGTCCTGGTGTTGCTGTGTTAGACCATCTGGCATGGTTTAAGAAGCCTGGTATGGCTCACAAGCCATAGGCTTCTGCTAACAGACAGAGGTGCTGAGCCACCATAATTATGCTGTGCTCTGCAGTTCCTGTAAGGATTGCAGTGTTTTAAACACTTGGAGTTAAATTCTCCCAGGTTTTTTATCTAGCAATGGCAGTAGTATTGTAGGACTGTTTGAACTCAGGCCTATTGCCTATTGTCCAGGTCTAGGATTTTTAAGGCTTTTATGAACCGAACGTTATTTTAGGTGATGCTTTGTCTTACTGTTACCTTGGTTCAGGGGGTGGTTCTCCAAAACCAAAATTTACTTTCTATCTGCCTAGATTTAACTCGACAGCACCACCATGAATTCCATATGGAATTTGCTAACCAGTTATTCTCATCATCCTCCTGGTTATCTCTTTGGTTGAGAGTCAATTTTGTGTGAAATTTCAGGTGATTTCTTTCAAGGTTTATGCAGAACTTTTTGTCCTAATTCCCCACAAACGTAGCTTCTTTCCTGTTTTGTTTTCCAAAACCATCAGCAAAGTTTTGGCGGAAGTATAAATAAGTACAAATTCAGGCAGTGTTTTGATATGGAATATTTTTGACCAAGTAGTTAAGGTTTGGCAATGTTGGAAGGGGGAAAAGGGGAGCATTACACAACTTCATACATGGTTACAGTCTCCAATATTTTTAACAATTGATCCCCTGATTCTAGATAAAATATTAATCTAAACTTCTAAAAGTTGTGGAAGAAGACTATTGTTTTATATATATACATATATGTTAGATTAAGATGAGATGCTGCTCAGCTTCAAGACCCATTGCAAATGCTTCCAGACCCCATTAACTTCTCTGAACATTGGTCTTGCACCTGGCTGTGATCAAATCCTGATCCTTGTTCAGACACACATTCCATAAGCTAGGAAATGACTCTCTGTAAGTCTGTTTTACTTCTTTAACAAACTATCATCCTTCTGCAGTCTGAAATCGAACCCTGGTTTAATATTTATAGCCAAGTTATAAATCACTAAGGAGCTTCTGCCATTCTGATTACAAATGTAATACACCCAGAAGAGCTGCCCCACAAAACGTCAAAGTCCTGAGCACAGAACAAACCTAGAATGAAAACGGAACCCTTCATGTCCTGTGTGCTAGAGCCAGCCTACGGTGCAAGCTTAGATCAGTGACACACACCCCCTGAGGTATGGCCTTGCGCTCTTCTACACCTATTCTATGTCAAACCAGTTTTCTTCCAATCAGTGAAAGACTACACACTTTGGGGAGGGAAGGCACAAAAAACCCCCAAAACAAAACAACAAGCCCCAAACCAACCAAAATCACTCCTTCACCAGCACAGTGCTGCTCACCTTGCCACTCCCTGCCAGAACAGCCAGTGCAGTAGGTCCTTTACATCCCTTGACCTCCCGGCACGTGAGGCATTAGTAGTGGTGGGTGAGGCAGCTGGACCACTCCTCCCTTGCTGGTGCCACTGGTTGTGACACATGCTGCACCTTCCCATTGGCATCTTCAAATCCTGATACATCTTCTTCAGAGTGGTTACTACCCTGGTGAAATTCTTTTTAATCATTCTTTCTAGGGGTCTTTGTGACCAAAACCCACACCTTTGCTGTCATTTTTGTAAGTGAAATTTCTTGTAATTTGCCTCTAACTTTCAAGTATGGCTTCCTGTTTACAGGAAGCCTGTACATTCTAAATTCCTGTTTACATTCTAGCTCTAGCTAGAATGAGTTTCTTGATGCTCCAGGGAAAAAGTCCTGGATGCCTTGCTTTGGGGGCAGGTGAGCTGAGGATGGAGCAGCGTTGCAGATTTCCTAGAGAGAAAGAGAGGAAGTGCAGGGGAAGCTTCCTGTGCTGGGCAGTGTTTAGGAGGAGTAGTAGTAGAAGATGGCACCTTGGCAGCATCCCGCTTCACTGCTGCCACTGGCCTGGGGATGCAGATCCACAGGGCAGGAAATATTTGAGACCCAGCTGAACCAAGGAAAGGAAAAAGTCTTGTGTAAGCAGGGTTTACTATTCCTGGCAACTGGTAACTAAGTTTCTGCTATGCTGCTTAATGACTCCCAGATATTTCACACCTCTTCTTCCGTTCCCAGAGTTTCCTGTCTCCATGTGGTAACTGGATGTTTACAGGCAAGGATCAAAAGAACTCTGGTTTAAAGCAGATGGTTTATTTTAAAAGCGTATCTGGCTGTAATACTGTTTGAAAAAAATACACTACAATAGTTCATAACAGTACCATATGCTTGGAGTATACAAACTGAAAGCTTTGCCACACTCAAAGTTGTACTTTTTCTGTAAATAGCACCCCCCAAACACCATAATGAATGTTACTTGTGGTACAAGAACAAAAGTTAGGCATCCTCTCTCCCTCCAAAAAGCACAACAAGTTTTAACGAGTAACTTCTGTTTGCTTCTGCGTGACTCAGCTGCACACAGGGGACTCAAAAACCGTTTCCAAATCAGCAGGAATTAGTTTCAACTGGCTGCAGTGCCGGCAGGGAAGACACGCGTTGGACACCAAAGACAAGTTCCCTGGCTCGATCATTAATCTGAGCGGTGTTCCACAAGGACAATAAATACCTAAAGCTGAACACGATACCAAGCTGCATAATATTCATTGTATTTCTTCTTGCCAGGCTAGAATTATAAGTTAAAGAAGAAAAATAAGTTAGGCTGAGTTTCTCTTCCTGCAAAGGCAGGATGTAATCTTACTAGAGAGGAAATACCACGTATTAATAGAGCTCCTCTCTTGATGTTACCGGAAGGTCAAATATTGTTTGCTGGTGCTAGCTGGCAGCTTGGTCTCACCAAAGACACACGCTCTTCCCTGTGATGATCACAAACTTAAAACTGCCTGTGGTTTATGCTGGGTTTTGCTTGGGGGAGGAGAAGTTGTGGGTTGTTTGCTTTTATTTTATTCTCACTATTTCTAAAAGGTGTTACGAGTTGGATTCAGTCTCTGTAACATTAGGCGCATAGCTTGGAATCTCAGTTTATTCTATTTTTATATTTGACACCTTGTATAATACAGCACATTTTATTAAAAAATCAGTATGAGAAAGACAAATTGTAAAAATCAGGTAGGTACGCCATGTAAGAAGAACTAAGCAGAAAGCATATATATGATGCAGAAAGACACTTGCTTAAATAGTAGTTCCTGGGATCAAGGGACTCTCCTGACACCGAGATGTCAAACTAGAAAATTCTGTAATTTCTAGGAAGTATAAAACCCTCAGGATTTTTTTATATATAGTCTAGCTCATGAAATGCCTAGAGATTTATTTATTGGACTGCACTTGGAATTAATGTTTCAAATCTGCATTTTCAGCTGAAATTCTAGTATTAATAAATCACAGATGTGTCTTCCATTAGCTGATGGGTTGGTCACTGTCATACTAGAAACTGTCACC
Source organism: Coracias cyanogaster (assembly GCA_033124195.1). Lineage (NCBI taxonomy): Eukaryota > Metazoa > Chordata > Aves > Coraciiformes > Coraciidae > Coracias > Coracias cyanogaster. The sequence continues at coordinate 37,160 of JAVSBS010005739.1, read as the reverse complement.
ATTTTCCAGATAGATTTTCACTCTTTATCTTGGAGCACCATCCTGCAGATACAGGTTGGCATTGCTGACAGTAACCAAGTACATTTATGTGAAGAAGTTATTGTCACATATTATTATCCCACGGAGGGGATCATTGCTTTTCTGAATGCATAAGAGTTCTTTTGTGGTGGACATGAGCAGTGCTGTATCCACCGATACAGGTAGTTGTCCTGTGGCTTCTGGTAGATGGCAGATTTACAAGAGGCAAGAATACTCTCACTGCTGTTTTGGAGCTAAGGAATTGCTGTCATCCATGGTGATGTGAAAAGCGACAAGGATCTGATCTACAGTGGCAGCACCCACCTTAGTATTTTCAAGGGATCTGCAAAGCTGTCTTTTCCTAATGCGGGCAATACCTGCCTATCAGAAGGGCATAGTTCATGTGATACACCTGACATGTGGTCTGCACGAGGAATGGGGTAGAGTGGTTTGTGTGATCATTGAGAATGAGCATTGTTTGCTAAATATTTTCAGAACTTTAGGAACAAAATTAATCTTGTTACCCTAGCTGCAAAACAGCCTTTGGGACGTGAGCTCAGGGGGTCTAATAATGGTGATCTGCCAAAACAATATGTCAAACAGGTCTACTTGCAATTGCCACAGCTGAAGGGCAAGGACAGGTGCCCTCTGTGCACCTTTAGGTGTGTGGCATGCCCTACTTGAGCTTCTTACATTGCTTCAATTAGATGCTACTGCATGTAATTTTTGTATACCTGCATCTTCAAAATGGCCATTAAGTAGGAGTCAATTTTTTCACTTCGTGCTCAACTCGTACTCTGTTTCAGCTGGCATTCCTGCTTTCCTGGTCTCTTAGCCAGGGTTTTGTTGGAGCATGCTGTGGCCCTTGCCTAGCCTGAGCACAAGCACAGCCTTCCCAAGGACAGCAAGAGCCGAGGGGAACTGATGGGCATCTGGGCACTGCCCACTGTGATTTGCAATCGGGACACCATGAGACACCCTGAGACTGAGGAGCTAAGGAATGCTCCTGGAAGCCACTGTGCAGGATGAGTTTTGCTCTGAAAGGCTAATTTCGAAGCAGAGGTCACATCCTGTGCTGTTCAAGTATTGGATGCAAGGAAAGGGGCAGTGGCAGAATGACCATCGTCCCTGGCAGACACCTCTCCATCCTGGGACCAGCAGCCCCTCCCAGGCTCTAGTGCCACGTCTTGCTTGCTGAGAATGATGCAGCCTCAGTGGGCACATTGGCTGCAATGGCCCCATATTCCTCAAGGTGCTGAGATGTTTCCCAGATCAGCACTGCACAGCCCCTAGCCAGACATGCACCAGCTGGAAGCTCTGTAACGAGGTTAGCGTGGCACCAAGCCCAAAATAATAAGCCCTATTTATTAGGTCTTTGGTACTCTGCTTGAGGTTAAGCCTGCCATGACCTCAATAGCAAAAGGCAGAACAGCTGAGGCAATAATCCTGCTGAACCAAAAGACAGGAGAATAAGATCATCCCTTGGACCCTGTTTGCAGTGTGGAGGAACTGGGGTATGCACAGGGGATCTCTCGCACAGGACAGCTGGGTAGTTTGAGACTAAAGACAGCAAATATGAACATGGTTGCCTCCTACTGAAAGAAGTTCAGAAAATGAGCAACACGCAGTAAGGTGAAAGGAGCAGAAAGGTGGCATACTTGGTACGGGTAGCTCTTTGAGACAGATTCTCAAGGACTCACCAGAGCTTTTCCAGTACAGAAAGATACATTCAAAAATCCAGCGATGAGATGAGACCCAGTAATGAGAAATCCAGAGATTTCAGTAGCCAGAAGAGGAACACAGGCCAAGCAGAAAATGAGGTGATTAAAATCCTCAGCCTGAGAATGAAGTAGTAACCTCTTTGCCACAAATGGCACCAAGGATTTTATTATTGAGTTTTTAAATTATGAATAAAGCGAGCTGTCTTATAGCTGTCCTGTGTCTCCTGTAGAGACCTTACTATGCAAAGCATTGAAGGATTTCAGTATAGATGTGGTCTCAAGCTGTGTAAATTCAGATGCTAGACCCAAAATTCATCTTTACTGAATTTGAGCAATTTATCCAGCCACTGGATAAATTCAGACGTATTCTATCATTACCCTGGTTCTAACAGGAAAACCACATAAAAATTGCAAAGGCTGAAATACATATAAAGAAAAACTATTTTTGAATGAAGATAAATGCTCCCTGAAATGTTGTTTAATTTAATGTCATTCCAGGACAATGCTTGACACCAGCTTATGCATATGCTCTCAAACCTCTGTCTTCAGGTATATTACTTCTGGAAGCAGTAGAAGGAGGAGCAAGGGGAAAGGAAAAAGGAAAAGGCAAATGCAAAGGCCAAAGTCTGCTATGGCCAGCGAGATACAGCCTTTCCAGATTCAGAGCAGAGTTACATATTTCACAGCTATTTGCTTTCAAAAGGCCAAAGTCTGCACCTGGTGCAAATGACACACAGTGCCCATTTTACCTGATACAGATGTTTGGTTTCCCTTTTGTTTAAGCAGCAAAAAAATTTGTCCAGTCTAAGCACAACATGGGCTTGAGAAACTGCAAAAGCTGGTTCCTGATAGCCAAGAGCAGAGGTCAATGGGGGACTGATGGGTATCAGAAGGTCTCCAAACCACTAGGTGATCTGCCACCATGTCTGGTGCACCATTGAAGTGCCTGAAAGAAACACAAAATACCTACACAGTTGGATACTCGCTGCTATCTGAATTTTCTTCAAGCATTGCCTTCCAGCACTGCAGCATCTTCGCTGACACTCCTCATTGGTATAACGCTGAGGGAGGGCAGCCTCCTGTAAGGGTAAGAGCTGCCAGGCTCCTCCTCACAGGTGAGCCCACATGTCAGTCCAGTGAAACTTGTGAACTGAAAGTTTACATGTGCAGCGTGCCTCTTGGTCATCCCCACGAAGCCCGCCTGGCTTCTTCTGGTCTCTTCTCCCCTCGGCCTCTCCCATCCATACGGTGCATTAGTCTTGCTGACACTCTTGTGGAAACGGAACTAAAAAGATTCTTTCATCTTCTCACTATTCAGTTATTTTTCACTACCTTTGGTGTCTCTGATAGCAATAAATGAAACCTAACTTACCTGAGTTCCATAAAAATTGCTGCTGGAAGACCATTTTCTACTCTTATCAGTTTGATTGTATCACCCCTTTCCCTATCTCCTCTTTGAAGCTCCCTTGCTACATGTTCAATACATGCAATTTCCTACCATTTTCAAGGCCTTTCATTTATTTCCAGCCCCTACTGCCCATTGCTCAGCACTGTCTGAACTTGCTGACTCTGTGTGGGTGATCCTTCCAGCTCTGTCACCTGCGTGCTGAATTTTTAAGCAAACATTTTCATGCTTTTCCTGTGCAAGCTCCCATGCTGGAGAAATTCCCCTTTCATGTCTCCTAAGATATTTCACTATGCTGCCACACATGCTCCGTTGAAATACTCTTTAAAACCTAAAAAAGCCCCACCTTTCCCTAAGTTTTAGGCCACTGATGGGTTGATATTAAAAGCTATCATGTTGACCAGCACTGCCTCTCTGATTTGTTGTAGTGCAGGCCTGTATTCACTAGCCATCTGTGGAGCTAGATGCAGTTTACATATACTTTGAGACAAAGACTGATTTTTTCAGTTGTGTATTTAAATGGTATCTAGCACAGTGAAATTCTTGTCTAGCAGTAGAACTTCCAGGAATAATTCTAATGACAACAGCAGCAACGACACTAATAAATTAAGACTATAACCAAGGATTTATGTACTCCGCGACACGATGGGATCAAAAGCCATGGCACAAAACAGCAGCTCCAACATCTGGTGGCAATAACACCAAGACATAGTCTTTTCTTGCCCTCTTCTACATGCTCTCCATAGAAACATATTTGAAAATATAAATTAATATGAATGTTGTGGATTGTGTCCCATTGTGATTATTTGCAAGAAAAGGTTGATTTATTATACATTTAAAAACAGCCTCCTTCCACATCGTGATCCTGTCGTATGCCAGGTCAAAAAATATCCTTTCTTTACCTTACCTCAGGTCTGATTTTCAGACCCACTTCCAGCCTCCCAGTTAACACCAATGTGTAGGCTTCACCATCCATCATTGCACTATTTCTTGGCTGCAGCAAGGAGTCCAGCTCTGCTCTCACCCTCCTCTGGACTCTGCTCTGCTGCTCCATGAGGGCGTGCAGAGCATAAGTGAGACCCTAAAACTGAAGGTGAAGAGTCACTGGCAAAGAGAGCAAGATAAACCAAAACGGATTACTCTAAATCTGTCAGGGGAAAAAACCAAACCAAAACAAACCCCAACCAAAAAAACAAAAAACCAAACCAAACAAACCTAAAAACAAACCCAGGGGCAAGCAGAAAACCCCCCACCCCAAAGCAACAAGTTAAAACAATACTTAGGAAGTAAAGCCCAAATTCCTCAGCTATGGAGGTGCAGGGCACACAGGAGGCCAGCAGATGGGAAGGAGGTCTGAGTTCCAGTGAGGGCGAGGGCTAGACATTCACTTGTTTGTGGGACCCTAAACCCCAGAGAAGATTCTGGAGCAAGAAGCACACTCCACATCCAATTTCGTACCTGAAGAGGGTTAACAGGACCAGAAAGGACTGAACTAGAGGGTATCTAGCTAAGACATTGGAAGAACCTGTTCAGCAGCTACTTTGTTCCTCTGTCCCTTTGCAATGTCTTGAGCCCAAAGGCAAGCAGAACCACATGGCTCTTTCTAGCAAGATGCACCACAGCCCGTGGCAATCAGATGTACCCCAGCCCTTCTGTGGGCTTTTAACAAGTAATAATTCCTCTGCTCAGCAGAGCCAGAGGCTGCCAGGGGAGAGTAGGTGGGTTTTTTGTAGCAGGAGAGAAGCAAGCTCCAGTCATTCCTGCAATTTACTCTCCTGAGGCTTTCAGGGAGCTGTGCTGGTACAGTGAATCAAAGTGCCTCATAAAATGGTGAGGGGAGTAAACTGGGAGAGGGTTGTGAGAACGGATGTTTGACACAGACAAAAAAATGGGAAAGGACAAAAGCAAAGTGGGGAAGGCCTTTAATGAGGCCCCAGCAAACACTTTGCTTGAGCAGAAAGGTCCGTGCACTCCCACACAACACCTTGCCTGCTCCAAATAGCTAGAGGTGGGTTTCAGTGTGCTTTGGAGCCTTTGAAGGATTTAATCACCACAGCTTGCAGGAAGGGGAGCCCTGTGTAGCAGTTAAACTGCAGCAAGTTTTTGTCTTGCGGAATACTACATGTTGAGCGTACTGATTGAGTTGGTCTCTGGTTGCACCTACATTTCCACTGTGCACGTCAACTCTGATGCCCTCTTGAGAACCTTCTCCCTGAGACTTTATACTGTAAAAGGGCATGGCATCATGCCAAAGAGTGTGTTTGGCTGGCACAGGGGACTACGGAGTGCTTTTTCTGAACAGTAATTTGCTGTGCTTTAGAGCACATGGACTATAGGAACATATGGGCCTCTCCATGCAATTTGGATGTTTGGAAAACAACCCTTTGTAAGGGAAGAAACAGTATCGTATCGGCAAAGAGACAGACTGCGCGCTGTGCCAGATCTCGGGACAGAGCTATCGAATTAGGGAGCTACTGAATGAACTGCAACTACAGTGAAATTGGGAGAGAAAAAAAAAAAAGGCAGAATCTCATCAAACAGAGACTCAATAAATAAAAACAGCAGGTGTCAGTTGGAGTGCACATAAAAGCCAAATCCAGAGAGAAATGAACCGCATTTAGCTGAGGAGACTGAAGATAGAAATGTGCTTTCTATTTTAATGTCCAAAATGAGAGCAAGTGCGAACATCTATTTCGCACAGCCGTCAGGAATCGGTAATGGCTCTCCATCACAGGCGCTGAAGTCAATTTGCCTGGCACCATGCGAGAGGAAAGAGCCTGCACACTCAGCGATCTGCCAGGGCCTTGGGGCTGAGCAGGAGCACACCACAGCACCTCGGTCCCCAGGTGCAAGCCGTAGAGATCAGATGGTACCAGCTCGGGACAGCTGGCTGAGGACGTCTCTCTCACTTTCATAACCTTTATACAGCTCTCGTGAAAGGCTGAATCATCTTTTCTCACTGCCATGATTAAATGAGCAAAGGCAGAATAAAGCTCCTTGGGGATCTCGTGGATTACTGTCTGCTCTACCCATCCTCTGACAGGTGGCTGTAGTAAAGCATCAGAGAAATATTTTTGCCTGTTCAGTCAGCTACTAACTCAACTGGCTGATTTTATACATATGTCACAGTCCAACCATGTATCTCTTTGTTATGCTAAGTGAGGACCACGCATCTCCTAACTGTCTGGAGCTGTTATTGTTATGCGGGCAGGTTAGGTCAGCCTTTATTGTAATGAATTTATTGCATTTTTCCCCATGTTTCACTTTTTGCATATTTAGTATTACACATGTGGAAGGTATCCAAATGGTCACCTCAGTCCTTTGTGTATTTGCAGGAGTGATAAAGTACAGGTACTGGCAGACTGCTTCGCCCTCCAGTCTTTCATGATACGCTTCTGGTGGGTTCTAGAGCAACCTGTACAGATTGAGGCTGTACAGATTGTCCCAGCCTCAACCCCAAGGCAGTCCTTGACCTCCAGTTCCTTCAGCCCTCCATCCATCCTTCACATGCATCCAAAGCCCTATGCTTCTGCACATCTTTAATACTCTGTGGAGAGGAGAGGGAGATAAATGTCAGCCCGCAACAGCTAATGATGGGGCCATCTTAGGGTTTCACTATTACATCAGATATTTTTGGAAATTAAAATGAATATATTTCTATCTAAATAAGGCTGGAGCTCAGACACTCAGTGCTCCCATCACTCCTGCAGCTGGGTTCGGGCAGCTGCTGGAACCTAAGGACATGACCCAAATGAAAGCCCACTTGTGCAGCTTTCACATGTACTATTTGGGCTGAGACCCTCTTGCTGAACCTGTAAAGAGGTTTTAGTCAACTCAGAGGTAATGGAGACAAAACTCACCTTCTAAAACCTCAATATAAAGATAAAGCCTGGCATGTATTTCTGCTACCTGATGTATACATTTGTGGGAGAGAAAGTTGGATGTGAATTGAAGACTTGAAAGAAATTAAATTACCTGAGAGGGTACTGTAATTGAAAAGAGGAGAAGCGTGTGTTCTTGAAACAAATTTATTTACTACCATGGGAGAACTGTAATTTAAAAGAAGAACTTGTAGAGCAGAGCATTTGGAATTGACTTGAGAGGGAGAGAAAGTACAGGGCTCCTGCGCTCTGAAATGAATTTCTTGCTTGATTTGTAGTACCAAACTTTGGAAACATCTATACCAATTAACTTGAAAGTGTAACGTTTTGCCCTAGGGATTCAGGCATCTCTGTATAGGGATAGAAAAATAAAATGCTTCAAGCTCATTCATCTTACACAAAGTGGAACAAGGCATTGACTAAGATATAACCGATGGCAGCACTAGGTCTAGATTTCAGGTGCAATGTCACTAAGGTTTTCTTCTTTGCATGTGAAAGCCCAGTTGTGCTAAAATCTACCTGGGGTAGATTTTAACTGAGTAGGCACCATCCTGAAGTGGCTCATGAAAACAGAGCTATCTCAGAGACCACTACTACATGAACAAAAACAGCACTGCACACTAGCATCTGGCTAGTACTTGATGGAGGAAATGGTTTATCCATCTTATACCAGAAGAAGATAAAAACAGGGGTGTCACAGAGCACCACAGAGACTTCTTTGTAATCAGGAGTTGGGAATGTCTCTCACATCTACCCAATATAGCTGTGTTGCAGCCTGCCCTGGGGCTGGGAGCCACCAGCCCACTCCCAGCACTGTGGACCTTTATGAAATGTCACCATGGGACTTCAAAATGACCAATGGCTCTTGTAGTGGCCACTTGCAGCCTTTTATAGGAATTCACTTAGTACCAAAACATGGTTCTAGGCTGAAAATAGATGAAATATGGCCTTGCCAGATCTGTGCTTGCTGCGCTACAGATCCAGTAGCTCAGGTCACTCTGGAAAACATCTGTGCTAGGTCTTCTCAGCTGCAAACACTACAAACTCAGTTTAGGAGCATAGGTCTGAGCTTGTTTTCTTTCTGCCTCACACATCACTGAGCACATTCGGGACTGTGCAGGGTGCTGAAGGCTTTCATTGACACCTCTGCAGCCATGGGGCAGATGTGATTGATTGGCTGTGTAATAGGAAATTGTGAAAGGAACCAGCTGAGGATGCACAAGATGGATTGGGTGCCTTAAACTACTTTCTCTTCCTTGCAATAGCGCTGTAGAGTAGCTGTGAGTCAAGTGCAGTTACAGTTTCATTTTGTCATAAGGCTCAGATCACTCTCAGTCTTCAGGGCTTCTTCTCATGCAATTGTGCTCCAGAGTCCCATTTTTCATTAAATTTACATTTTTTAACTGTCTGCACAGATGCTTTGAATCTGACTCAAGGATAGTCTTTTCCAATATCTTATTTTCCCTGACACGTCTTTCTGACCTCTGACAACTTCTACCTAAAGGAATTAGGATCAGAGAATCAGAGGATGGGATCACAGGGAAGTTCAAGCTGGAAGGGACCTCGGGAGATCTGTTGTGCACCCTGACTCCAAGCAGGGTCAGCTGTGAGGCCAGATCAGGTGGCTCAGAGCTTTGCCCAGCTGGGTCTTGAAACCCCCAACAAGGATGGAACCTGCCCAACCTCCCTGGGCAGCCTGTCCTTCTGCCTGTCCCCTGGCCTGCCGGGCCTCATCGGGGAGAGGTTTCAGTACCCAGCCTGAACCCCTCTCCTTTCAGTCCACACCTGCCGTATCTTGTTGCCCTGACACACAAGGCTGTGAAGGGCCTGGCTGCCACCTCTCCATCACCTCCCTGTAGGCACTGTGGTGGCTGTGAAGTGCCCTTGAAGCCATCTCTGCCCTAGTCTGGACAAGCCCTGCTGCCTCAGCCTCTGCTTATGGGGCCACCGTCCATCCCTGAGCATCGTGGAGATTAACTCACTACAGATTACCGGTGTCTTTCCTGCACTGGGGGTCACCAAACTGGCCATGGTATTGAGATGTGGTCTAACAACGAGTGCTGGGCAGAGCAGACAACCCTTGGCGGTACTCCTGCTGTTGCAGCCCTGGGTGTTGCTGGCCACCTCTGCTGCCAGGGCTCACTGCCGGCTCCTTCCCAGCTTGCTGCCCCAGGCAGAGCATGTATCTGCACACTAGCTTTCCATAGCCCTTGACTGCCTCCTTTCCATTCATTTTTTTCATTATTTTTGAAACTGTTTTGACTTCAATATCCTTTACCAGTGAACTCCACAAATTCAATATGCACCATGTGGAAAAGTACTTCTTTTTGTTTGCTGTCTCTGTTTCATTTGGTGACCCCTGGTTCTGTGAGAAACAGTGAATAAATTTTCGTATGCAGCACACAATTTTACAGAGCTATATCATATTTCTCCTCAATCATCTATTTCCAAGCAGAGGAATCTTATTCTGCTCAGTACTTTTTATGAAGCGGATCTATACAGCAAATTCTAGTTATTCCCTGAGCCTCTTTTTCATTTCAACTATAACCTTCTGAGATGAGATGACAGTATACAAAAAGAGGATGCATCATAAATTTATAGTGTAATGATGCACACTGTTTTGTGCTCCCTTCTTTCCCTGGTAATTACCAAGAGTCTCTTTACTACTTAACACTGAGCCAATGTTCTCAAAGCACTACCAGATCTTTCTTATGTGGTTAGGGGAAATGGAAAGCCCTTCATCATGTATATGTATGTAGTTAAGATTGTTTTCCCTGTGTGAATTACTGTGAATGTAGTAATACCAACTTTCATCTCTGACTTTATTTCCAGTTAATTGGTACCATGAGATCCTTCTGCAACTCTCTGCAGCTGTTTACAGTTCAGATAACCCTGGATACTTTTGTATGTACCAACAAACCCTCTCACCTCACAATGGATGCTTGTCTTCCTACATCACTTGCTCCTTAGTACTTTGCACCTTGAATGACCACTGACCAAGCCTCAACGTGTGGCTCACATGACTTCTGTGGCAGGATTTGGAGTACTACAGTACCCACTAACTACACCCCCCCGTCTCTCAGCGTCTGAGGTGCCTGTGGTGTCCTCCCTGGAGTACTTCCAGTGCTATGTCCTTTATTTCACCTTTAGTCCCTATTTTATAAAGCCCTGCTAAAACAAGACTGCAATATTGTAACTGTTTTTCACCCATTTTCTTTGATGAATTTTGTCGGCTTCTGTTCTTTTAATCTCACCATTCCCTGTCTGGGATACAGAATATTTAATGTATTCATCCCCTGAAGCCACACCGCCATAACCTCTGCACTTTTCCCTGCCTCTCAGCTTTCCCCTGGCCTTCCCATTAAATTGTCTCTGTCCTGCTTCCATTGTGGCTTCAGGTGAACAGTTTTCTTCACTGGGCTGCCTGCACAGCTAAAATTGGAGTGCAAGCCACAACAGTTGCTTTGCCATTACATACCAGCTGTTACAACCTTGAATATTTCTATAGGGCAGTTCTCTGGGGTAGAAGGTGTTCCTATTTATTTAATGCTCATCAGACAGATGCTTTGAAGTACTTTAAAGAGCAGCCTACAGTGCTTCCTAGGGGCTATAGGCTTGGTCTCCCTCCCTGATGTATCCTCTAAAAGACTGTACTCAGGACACTGCAGCATCTGTTTCATGGCCATCCTTCAGGTGGAAAAACTGCACCATGAAGCTAGCAGTTGGTAATGGTACAGAGAATGGAGTCTAGTTTATTTTAGCATTTTCCTCTTCTTCTTCTTTTTTCAATTGCCATTGGAATAGTTGATAAAGTAACAAGTGATGTATCACAAACTGCTCTGCAGCATCTATGGAGAACATGGGTTTGTACCTACCCAGAAAAAAAAGCACTTCCCACTTCTGACCAGTGGTTAGTTTCCCAGGAGTGCTCCCAGTCAGCTGCCTCTCTAAAATCCACTTTGTGTGACCACAGTGCTCAAAGCAGTCTTGCCTTGCGTTTCCTTACCAGTGTGGTGGTTTGACTGCACTGCAACAAAAGCCGCAAAGGGAAAAACCTCCTTCACTGAAACACTGGTACTCTTCAAAAATCTCTCTCATGGGTTAAGAGGTGCCACTTAGGGAAAGAATCTAAGAGCAGAACTGCCTGCTGGCCTGCACTGACCCTCGGAAGATGGCCAGTCTGCATCAGAAGATGCCCACAACATAGATCTCCACCAGTTATTAGGAAACTGCATGGAACCAGCCTTTCTCAAATAAGGAAGGCTATAAATAAATATTTAGTACAGGGTGGCTTTCACTAGGACAGCTGAGAAGGGGTATTGCATCAGTGCAACCTTGGTAAGAGGAGAGCTGGTAATTTCCCTTCAGGCTTTGCACATAAAAACCTTAGACAGGACAAAATCTCCTTCAACAAAGCTGTACCTCAATAAGCTGTCATACTACTATGCCTTGCAGAGAAAAGGAGGGTACCTGCTCACTGGGCCTGCAAGGTAAAATGTGCTCATTCTCCAAGAGGGAGGATGACCATTCGTACTGCTTTGTGGAGACTCCAGGCTCCTCAGTTCTGTACCGGAAAACACCACAGAGAACCTCACCGCATGCCTCCCTACAGATAATTGATGCATACAGCTTCATTAGGGAAGAGAGAGGAAAGCCTCTGCCTGGAACAAACCCAGCATTTTTCCATGACCTTCTTGAGATGAAGGTGGACCTGGTATAAATGTGTCATTGGTGTGCCTTTAACATTTGCAAAATGGTTTTATATATGAGAGGACATATCATCTTAACAGGGAGAAGTTGCAGGTTTTAATTGAAAGCTGTCCATATAACTCACATAGAAAAGCTCGGAAAGCCTGAAGCAGATGGCAGTTAGCTGCTCACTGACACAGGCTGGAGCTGTGCAGTTATCACCCTGCAGGTCACCATCCTGCCAAGTAGTTCTGAGCACAGACATGCCATGGAAACTCGTACTTGTGCACATGCGAGATCAGTCAGCCCCCATCCTTGCTCCAGTAGTGGCCAAAGCAAGGCAGGTGAGACAGCTGAGACAGTGACCATGGCGGGAACCCCTGAGAAATGGCTGCTGCAAGTTCACAGTGTCCTCAGTCCAAGGACACTCTGGTCCAAGATAGAGTTAAGGAAGAAGAAGAACTAACTGGACTCTCCTGCAAACACACCTCCCTCATATGTCCCCTGGGAAGTCAGAATAAAGGAAAAACCACTTGCTTCATCATGCAGGACATGTGCAGGACACAGAGACCAATGGTCCTGCTCCTACAGCCTTTCACTCAGCACAGGGCGTGGAGACTGGCTCTTCATTAGGCAGGAACTCCAAACATTTCCAGCCCAGAGCAAACATAGCATCCCTATCCTATCCAGATCACACAGAGTTTGCTCCTGGATTTGGCTGGTGTGCAGCAGTGAGCCAGCAAACATGGCTCTGGTCGATCACTGGTCTCACAAGCCCAGTATCAGAGGGAGCACTTGAAGCATAGGGGATTTCTTGAGCTACTCTCCACCTGGATGAAACTACCAAGAGAGTAAGGTAACTGCTGTTAACCCCATGCCTTTCACAGCACAGGCAGACCAGCTCATCCTCTCCCTTCTTTTTTTGCCTGTTGCTTCTCCTGCAGCCTGATCAAAGGGCTGCAGAACTTGACTCTGAACTCAGCACCCAATATAAGACAGAGATCTGCAGCTCCTTCCTCTTTTATCACTTTAGTGGGAATGATTTCTGTGCAAGAGGGACAAAAATCCCCTTAAATAAAAAATATTTTTACTTTTTTGTTTACTATCCCCAAACTATGTTAGCATTGAATTTTAAAGGTCAGAGCCAGAATAATAAAGCTCACCACTTAGGCTTTTCCTAGCCTATTATTGCACCGATTTCAGAAAGAGAAGTCTGAAAAAATTGCCAGAGGAAATCAAGACCAGGCTAGTGACAAAAAAGTCGAATTAAACAATCAGGCTGGCTGCGATGGTGATGTTATCGGTTTTTCCACTTCCTCCTAAAGCATGCTTCTCTCACAAAACTTAAACACTGATTCTCTTCGAAAGAATCCACTGGCACTCAGCCTGTCAGGTTGACATCCATGCTATCAGAGTCATGTGTAGCCCCTGCACATACTGAGGGCATCACATGAAATGTGCAAATAGAAATGTGTCAAAAGTCGGGCATTTGGAGTGTATAAACGACAAATTTTCATGCAGCTCACAAAAAGGTTCCTATTGCGTCTGGGAAGGCAAACGAAAAAGTGCTGTCCCACAGGGCTCCTTCTGTATGTGTGATTTCTAAAATGTTAGGAAGCCAGCTGATGGTTGCAAATTGCTTGACTCTTGAGAGAAAGGGTAAATAGATGAGAAAAAAATGGCAGATCAAGAACTCTCTACTCAAACAGCTCACATTTTAAAAATTACTTCATTAGTATTCCTATGTAGTCAAAAAAAATGTTGTAGTGAATGACTAATCATCAACACAATGCAGAGGTGCTCTACATTAGTAGAGCAACACGCTTTGGCACTTCAAGAGCAACCATAAAATGTCCATGTACAAACAGGAATAAAGAAGGTGAGAACGGGATTCTTCGCTAAACAGATGTTGTTTGAGGTAAAGCAGTGCCAAGCAGGGAGAACAGCTAAAGAGAACAGGTAAAACTCAGGATGGATGGCAGGTACAGTCTTTTGTAACCAGGCTAACACTTTACACGTGTTTAATATTTTGCTTTGATCAAATAAACCTGGTTTATTTCCATTTTGAGTCTTGTCTAGTAAGAAAGTGATGTCATGGTGAGCCAGGAGATGGTGATGTTCCTCACAGAAACAGCAAACAGCTGAACAGGATGGGTAGGGACGAATTAGTTGTGCATAAGGTTCAGCATGTGTGGTGGAGGACATCGGGTGCAGGTATGCATGCTTTCAGAAGTCATCTGGCATGTGTAAGAGCTAGTAATATCAAGTGATAGCCAAAGGAGAAATATTTCCTCCGACAGCCCCTTGGCAAAAATCTGCTGCTTTTCCACAGCTGAAAAGAATTGTTCAATGTTCAACGAAATAATAAAGAAGTGAAGGGCACGTGAAATGGGAGTCCTGATACACATGGAAAACCTCACTGCTTGAACTTGCACGTGCGTTGCATTCACCCACAAGTTCTGTTCACCTTCTGCCCAGGCTTTGCCTAGCAAAGAAGTCCTGGCAGCCAGCCCGTGGTCCTTGCAAGCATCTCTGATGGAGAGTGACTTGCTAGGGCAGGTTTCGTGATTTAAGGAGATCATTTATTACCTCCTTGACTCTAATCAGGTTGATTTATACCACTGAAGGATCTGGACCATGTGCATGTCTGAGACATGTTTGTAATAGCTCTGATTCATGATAGTGAATAGCTTGACCTTGCTGACCTTGATATCCGTGCTATGGACTATGATGTATTCACAGTGCTCAAGTACTTCCCTTTTGTTTGGGGGATTTTTGGTAGCTATTTTTGAACCCCTAGTAGATGGCTGAAATATCAGAGCTTTGGATTTTCCTGCCTTATGTCAGACAGCTTTTGCACTCTAGTGCTAACAAATTACTACACTGTCACTTCGGAAACTCAGCTTCACTGGTATGATGTATCAGACAAAATCAGAACTGTGTAACAACTCCTGAAGAAGGGTTCATGTTACGATATTAGTGTCATGTAATTCTGTCTAGGTCAACTTTGAATGGCATTTGTGCATTTGTAATGTAGGAACGTCTGGCTAAAAATGAAGTCCTGACTTGGCGTGGCCTTCTGGGCCTGAATGTCAAGTCTAGCTAATTATGTCTTCAGGGATCAGATTTGAGTTTTCAGTCTTGAAAAACATGTTGTAGTATCAACATGCCTTACGTTTTTCTTTCCTGGGGAGTTTGAAATTTGCATGCTGTGCCAGTGTGATATTTTACCTCCTAAAATTTTATGATGAGGTAATTCAAAACCAACGTTGTCATTTTTGAAAAAATATTTTGTATTTTATTACCTTTGAACCTTACGCTGTACTTGTTCACTGTGTAAAGTGAACCACACTGTCAAGTACCACAGAATCCACATAATACCCGGTCCAAACACTGACTGTGAAACTCCATCCAATCTATTCAGACTCAAAAATCTTATTCATTCATTCTCACTTTCAAATCCTAAATACATTTGGGTATATTATATCAGACCACATCTTTGGTGACATTGGGACGGGTGGAATTATCCAATTTACTGCTTGGGAATTGTGAATGTACTGTATCGCATCCCTGAATACCACCGTTCATTCTGAAGTGCTCTGAACTAGTGGCACTAGGAAGACTAATTACTGTGCTGTGATTCTAGGTGTGCTACATCAGTCTTAATAATGACATGCTTGATTTAAGATTAACGTATTGTGAAACATGCATGTATTAAGATACTGTTTGTGGCAAATGAGGCATCAAACACACGACCTCTCTGCATAATGTTAGCAGGCTAATCTTTTTCCTTTTTCCTATAGGGCATACTAAATCACCATTTTCATTCCTTCAGCCCTGAGGTTGTCTGACGTTGTTGGAAAGTCAGAGGGCAGCAGGGTTGCATAAAGAAATGTGTAGATTGAATGGAATAGATAACAATGGTATGAGTTAATTCAGTGAAATGACTCTTCATATAAGAAAGGATATGCCAGTGCCTGCATAGGTTTAGCCTGGATTAAGAACAAAATATCTGGGTTGGTCTCTTTTCAATGGGATCCCTGAGCAGAAAGGTATTTTACTTACAAGAATTAAAATGAACCATACTTCAAAGTCTGGGCATAAGGTAAGCACTATTCAAAGCTGCACAACTCTGCTAACGTGTCCTTTTTGTTTAGAGAAAAGCTTTTCTTTTTGCATGACTGTGTTTGTAATATTTGGTAAAATATTGGTAAAATCATATTACCAAAAGGAAGTGCTCAAACTTCTCCCTCAAATTTCTCCTGTGACCATGGGCACCTGGCACCCTCATGCAGCATGCAGCATGTTGAAGTGCCTGCCACCCTGAAGGCTCTTTCCTTCTGCTTGGAGAGAGGTGGCACCTGACAAGCATTTTCAGAAAGCTGAGCTGCAGTCTGTGGCTGAAGTTTTGTGCCCAACTGAGCCAGCAGAACCCATGGCTGAGAAAAGGGATCTGGTCCCACGTTCATGCTGCTGGCCACACCATCCCATTGCCTCCCTTGCATGGCTTGCACCTTTTTAGACCCTCTCCTGTGCACGTTTACCTACTGAAATGGTAAAGTCTGCCCACTGCATTTGCTCAGAGAGGAGCCTGGTTCATGGCATACCTAGCAGAGGTGGGGGCAGGAACTTTGGCCAGGGGGTGGTGTGGGAACCATCCCCTTTTGGCAGCAGCAAGCTGTTACGTTGGATCACATCATCTTATGAAACCTTACCCCAAGACAGCTGCAAAAGAAGGAATAGCACAAATGGGAACCTGGAAAGGAGAAGGCAAAGCAGCTTCTTCCATCTCAGCCTGACTTTTCCTACATGATAAATGACTTTTAAGAAGCTAGTGAGAGGAGGAGAGAAGAAAGAACAACAGCAATGGACACGGGTGCCTGATCAAGGTGTAGCACAAAGACAAATAGGCAGATTGAAGCCTTACGTGCCCTCTCTAGTGATGTGTCTTTTCAAAAAGAAGCCATTTGGATTCCAGAGTGAAATACAGCTTCCCAAATGCAGAAGAAAGTGTGAAGATGAACCCTCTGGATGACCAAGCACTCATGGGACTGCCCAGGACAGCATCTCTGCTGCAAGGGCAGTGTGTGGATGCGTGGTTGACTCCTGCTTGTCTTGTAAGCTGCAGACTTTTGGGAATCTGGAAAACAGCCCGTGGGACATCCATGACTGTAAGGGCAATGGTGCGTGTGGGTCTGGGGGTGGTTCCCAAACTGCTCCATGGGAAGTTAGGGAGTAAAACCTCAGTCAGATTTAGAAATCCCTTAAGACCTGAGGGATACTGGTGGCAGCTTAACTCCCACTCCTTCACTCTTATTCCCTATCCCCCTGATATTTCTTCAGCTGATACTGATCCATTTAAGATGTATAAAGCAAATAACTGTATTTAACAGCTCTAGTTGTGAGCAATCAAAGAGCTCTTAAAAATCTCAGAACGTGAATCTACAATGTTTACCCTCAGGCAGGAATCCCATTAATAATTTAAGATGTCTGTATGCAATTGAACAGTAAATGGTAATTTTCAGCTACAAAGGATCAATCTAACAGCATATTCCAGATCTCTGTATACTGTGGAAACAGTGCTTTGCTGGGTAAATGCCATCTTTATATACAGGGAGCTCTGAAAAATTACAGCCATTTTTCTCTACAGTTCATATATAAAGCTTTCTTGAATCCTAGGAAAAGCCCTTACAGTGTGACCCACAGCTTGCCTGCCTACTGTTGCCTTGCACAGCTAGCAGAGCTGCTGCTGGTTTGTCCTGTAAGTCTGATGCTTCTCAAGTGTCCAAAGCCTCAGAAATATGGGGTAATGGCTTCAGTGTGCCTTCCTGAAGAGCGGTGCTGGATCTACCCAGAACTGGATCATCTGCCAGGTCCAACCCAGGGCACAGTTACACATCAACTATGAAAAGCTGAAAAGTGCAGTTACCTATCAGAAAACATGCTGTTTCTGCAAGAAAACAGCTTCCAGAAGGATGCCCGGCCACCAGCCCTGTTGCTGGGGGTTGCCCCATGGGATCCGAGAGGATAAATCCACGGTGGGTCCACCTGCAGGGTCAGCACCTCTGTGCCAGCCTGATAGCCCTCATGGGGAGGACTGGTTGCAGAGGTAAGGAAAACACTCCATCAAGCCAAGGGTGTAAACCTCTGTGAAAATTATTTTCAGGAAGGGCAACAACCAAGAAATCAAGTAAGGAAAATATGACACCAAATAAATCCCTCAAGGAAGTAACAGCTGTAAAAACACCCAGCCTGGGTAGTGCCTGCAGGCCAGACAAAGCAGGCAGAGTAGACTGTGACAGTGCAGGGTACTGGTGGCAACTCTCCTGCTGCAGAGCCAAATAGGGCACCACTTTGTCCGGAAGATCCTAAAATCCCTGTAGACACATCTCCCCAACAGATGGACTGTGCAATCCTTGAGGTGTTGTAAATAAATGCTGTAACATCCCCTCTGGAAGGAATACACCATGAACTAAGCCTCCATCTAAGGTCTCTGCTAGCTGCATCTGGCTGGAGGATGGTGCCTGTCCCTGACTTTGTCCTCCTTCACATACTGCTGGATACTTTCCATGATGGTTATCCCTACTGGTGGCCTAAGAGCCATGGAAATGTTACCAGCTATGGTTGACATTGTAACGACAAAAACCAGCCTGACAGACAAGGCTAATGGGCGGAAAAGAAAAAATCAGGTTTTACTGGATTTCTCTGAATTCAGCTTCCTTCAACAAAGATCATTGTAACTAATTAGGCAGAGCACGCTAACAATGCTCATGTTTGTAAGTGCAGTTTCTCAATGGAAGAGGAAATTAAATAGGATGTGATCAGAGAGCTGCAGGCAAAGAGAAAGAGGCCAGTTCAAACAGTAGGTTTCCATCAGAGAACAGATCAATAGATTAGGTAATTTATTTCTTTGTTTCTAGAACATTAATAAGTGTTACATAGTACTGTAATTTGCATTTTCAGTAAAAGCATCTGATGCACCATCCTTGTGCACTTCATTTCCCTCGTGTCATCGGCCCTTTCTTTGCTTGGAAGGGCAGGGTGCACAACTTGAACTCTTCAGACAAGCAGAGTATCTTCAGATGATGCTGGAACACCTGAAACTTCCCTTGAAGCGAGCAAAGGGCTGGGAGAAGGATGGTGAGGAAAGGGAGGTGGGACTCTGGTAGTCAGAGTCTCTGGGAACTGCGTCTGGCTGAGGTACCCTGGCCCAGGCAGTCAGGTGCTGTTCTGCTGACAGGGCTCAAGACTACGTCCTTGTGGGGATGGTGAAGACACACACACACAGACACAGCCCCCTAGGTTTGCAACCTAGTCATCAGAGCCTGCTCCGCCTTCAGCAAGGGAAGGACACCCTGCGTCAAGTGTTCAAAGCAAAGGTAGACGTTCAGTGCTCAGGGTTGTAAAGCTGGAAGGATGTCAGAGCTCAGCAAGATGAGGAGCAAAATAAGGAGAGGAATCATAGAATCATTTAGGTTGGCAAAGACCCTTAAGATCATTTGGTCCACTGAGGAGGTGCAAAGGTAGACCCGGTGACTGGGTGCAGCAAAGGCACTGGTGGCTTTGGCATAATTGGTTGTAATCTCTAGCATCTCAGAGCCATCCTGGTAATATTTCTGGAAGATGTTTGAGTCAGCAAAAGAGCTTTAGATGAGAGCAGAGACTTGTGCTGCTTGATTGCTGGTAGGTCTGATCCTGGCTCTAAGAGGCATGGCTCTGGCCTGACTATCCCATGAAACTACATCCCCAAGCTCATAATTGCTCTTGGG
Organism: Coracias cyanogaster; assembly: GCA_033124195.1. Classification (NCBI taxonomy): domain Eukaryota; kingdom Metazoa; phylum Chordata; class Aves; order Coraciiformes; family Coraciidae; genus Coracias; species Coracias cyanogaster. The sequence goes on along the minus strand of JAVSBS010005739.1, from coordinate 17,677 downwards.
AGTGAAGGTCTCCAGGTAAAGCTCTTTTTTACATCACTCTGCCATAGAACAACTGGGAAGCATATTAAAAAGTGGTATCTTGAACTGACAGTACCTTTTTATTGCTTGTTGTTGGGAAGGCCCCCAGTGTGGTCGGGGTCGTGAAGCAACTCACCATGGAAGTGGGAACCAGATTCTTTGTCCTGCCTCTTCAGCACGAGCAAACAGCGGGACTGCATCTAGTAGTCACTATTTGCAGTGACAGATATTTAGGGTGTTCAGTGTCAAACACCAAACACCTGCCCATGTGGTGCTAATGCAGAAAGCAGGGCACCGAAAAGAATGCCACCGATGAAAAGTAATGCTGGGGAAAATCCCTCAGGCCACAAATTCTGCGCAGCACACATGGAGGAATTTCATCCAGCAATTCCTTTTTCACCTGCTCCCCATAACCAAAATTGCAGCACATTTTCGAGCTGGGCACCTGGCTCTGAATGCCCTTCTCGTGCAGTGACTTTCCTTCTCCTACTGGCTGAAGGAACAAAATCATAAACAGGTATATGAGAAAATTATTGCCTCAGCAATAACCTCTCCATAACCGAGCTAGTGGAAAGGAATCTTGTACAAAAAAGAATCAAGAGATAACAGTTGCCAATAAAAGCTTCAGGCTCTGTCACTGAGACTGTATATTATCCATGGGTTTTACAGAATCTATTTTAATTTAGCAACTTACCCAAGAATATGAACGAGGCAAATAAAAGGCTCCAGGGGAGCAGTAATAACAGCAAAGCTACAGAGGCATCCAAGCAGGGACCAGCAGCTCAAGCTTGAGGAAAGATGATAAATAATGGAAGATTGGGGCCCAACAGCATGTGGTTTCTCCCAGGTGCCTCATGCCACAGTGTGGATGCTTGCAGGAGAGCCTGGCCACTGCTGTGTGAGGAGGGCAGGCGATGGATAGCTGCCTGTGCCAGGCAGGGCGGGCAGCGTGCGTGGAGAAAACTGTCCCTAGGCTGAGGGATGGGGCATCACTCCTTAGGGCTTCTGGTCAATCCTTTCTGCAAATGTCCTGCTTGCTAAAGTGTTTTAAATTGAAAAAAAAAAAATAGCTAGACCTCAAGATAAGGGGAAAAAAGTAACAACAGTCCCATTTAAAAATACATTGGGTGCCAGAACATAAGCTGCCTTCTGCTCTGCCCTCCTCTGAATGTGCTACAAGTTCCCAACTTGCTCCATCCACAGCCTCCCATCAACTTGCTGCACCACCCTCAACACATCAATACCTCCTCTGTGACTTCAGCCTTCACTTTTACATAGAAATGGGGTGATAAACTTACTTTTCCAGACCACCCAGAAATTCTCAGGTACTAAGTTGTTGGTCTTTAAAAACAAGTATTGATATTTTTCAGCTGTTCTAAAAATAGTGGAATTTATTTGCCCTAATGTTGCTGCTATTTTTTTCATTTTATTTTCCTAGTACATTACAGAGGAAGAAAGAGGTAGAAGCATGAGAGAAGCTGCTTCAGCGGAGCTGGACTGAGAATATCAATACTTAAAGAGGGACCAGGCTGTTCAAACTCCAGCCCAAACACGTTTCATTACAGCACTCCTTCTAATGCTGCCTATTTGATGAATTGCTTATTTCTAAGAAAAGAAAAACTGATATAATACCTAGTTCAGAGCACAAAAAGCTGTACAAACAATTTACAGAGATAGACCAGTAGCTCAAGCCCACCAGGCTGGGGATTGGACACTTGCAGATCACCGTTGCTTCGTGGGGAGGAGAGCTGAATGCTGGCATTAAGGGAAAAGACATGGCAGTCAGCTCTCCTTCTGGCCTGTCTCCATCCACTCAGCCTGAAAAGTAAAGATGTGGCTTCTAAGGGACTAGGGGTCACTAGAAGATACCTCATGGCATGGGTCAAAAGCCAGCTGAGCTGTGCCCTCCATACAGGGGGACCAAGGCTGGGGAGCAGGAGCTAGAGGAGCTGTATTTCAAGAATTAAGGTTGCCACCAGACCTCAGGAAATCTCCATGCCTAATGTTTCTGTAAAGGGCTCTGGCTTGACAACAACTTGCTGGTGCTTCAGAGATACCACAGAGTGAAATTTCACTTTTCAAAAAACATGTCTTCTATGCCATGGAAAGCTGGCTTGCAATTAAACAGCTTACCAGTCTCAGCGTCCAGCTGACCCAGGCAGACAGCATATGCACACATCTGGCATGGCGCTTACCTGGGTTTCAGATGTCCCATGCGACACCAGCATCCCAATGATGCTGCAGCTACTGGCCTTCATCTCCTTATTTTGTGCCTCAGGTACCACAGCTCAGGTGAAGACCTGTAGGTAGTGCTTTGCCTGCACAGTGTCCAGCAGTGAGCACAGGAAAACGGCTGGGAATCCACTCTGATGGGCTGTTCAAATTATTTTTTTTCCTGCTGATGCCTTTCTCCACAGCTGCTGCATCCCTGTGAAGCCAGTGTGGATGAAAGGTGCGGTCCACTAAGACAGCCAGACTGCAGGGAGTGATGGTACCAGCAGCAGACAGCAGCCTTTGAAGCTTGCCAGCCCAGAGAAGAGCCAAGTGAGTGCTCGGAAACATAGAGCATCCTTTCTGGAGCTCTGTGGTGCTTTTTTAAAGCAGGATGGAGACAAACCTTAAGAAAAAGTGGGAAAGATAATCCTTGGGACTGCATGCACCAAAGTACATCTGGAGCCTCTCACCATTCAGAGGGTGCTTCTCTGTTGCAGTTAAAGTATATAAGGACTGCTCCTTAACCAATATGAAGGAGTTTCTCTCGCGTGGCAGAGTTGTGTACCACAGAGGTTTGGATAAAGGCTGAAATTAGCAGAGGGTTTGCCCAGGCTGCTCTGATAGCCCTGCTGCAGCATCCTTCTACAACTTTCCACTAGTAGAGAACTTTTTAAAAAAAATCTCCCTTTCTTTCTCTGCCACTAGCTGTTAGCTCTACCTTCTATTTCATTGCTTCCATAAGGCTGAGTGAGACATAACCCTTGCAGGTCTCATTCCTGCACAACATGGAGGTGAGACAGCCCTGGCTACTAGTGCCACTACCCTCACTACTAATGACATTCCTTTGCTCTTCTGCTAGAAGGATCAGCTCATCATCTGTAAAATAAAGACAAGGACTGCTGGGGCAGCGACATGGAAATGTGTAATAGGACTTTTACTCCTCATACTTGGTGTCGCCGCATCTCACCTACACTTACTCACCTGGCTCCTGCAAAGGAGAGTGTGGGTGGCCCCATGGGAAGGGACTGGGGTGGCCAAAAGCTTTTTCCTTTGTGTGTCTCCAGATTCTCCCTTGACTTCAATCTTTGCTCCTGCCTTTCTGCAAATACTTAACATTTTTAATTGCTATCATCCTATTATACTCATATTTTTAACATTTTAACTAGCAATTCCATCTTACAGACACCAATTTATTTTGCTTGTTGGTGTATTTAGCAATTGTCTTATGCTTTCCCCATGATTTGTGGCAAATCTGCACTTACCCAGTTACTGTGGGCAAGACATTCCATAGTGACAGAGGGAATCATAACGAGTAATTTAATATGTCCAATCCCATAAAGGCCTGGCAGCATTTCCATCATGGGAACCTTAGGAAAAATCAAGACCTGCTATTACAACAAAATGAATCCTTATCTGTACTGGATCTTGTGAAAACAAGAGTTATTGACTTAAAAATCATGTAAAACATATTTTAAATTCCAGCTGGCTTTGGTAAAAGCTGTAGGGGGTTCATCTGACAGCAGAATTGGACACAGAAGGATGGGAAGGATAGTGTGGACTGGGTGGTAAGACACCATGTAGACAGTCAGAGATGGGAGATATGAAATCAGTAGGAGCTGTGCTTATGCATGTGAATGACAGTTTAGTCTCAATTTCCAGTCTTCCACAGCAGCACCTGTTCTTTGGGTTCATTTATGTTCATCTTCACTCTACTTCTTACAGTAGGCTTCTGGTATACACAAGAGAACTGGTTGGTCTTGCTTTGGGCTAAATAAATTCAGAAGTTACAAAAACAGCTCTCTATTAGCATAAATCACATACATTGCAGCAAATAGGTAAACTGTGGTTTCACAGGCACACTACCACAAACAAGAAAAACACCGGCTGACCATCTGCACGCCCTCTGAGCTGGGCAAGCCTCCCTGGCCCTCTAGGCCGCCCTGCCCCATGACCTCCTGGGGCACACAAGGAGACAGGGACTCGCTCATTCGATCCTTGGCTCATGCCACCCACCACAAGGCTCGCAGCTGCTATTTTTGCAACAGGATTAAAGTGCCCTTCTCCTGCTCCGTGACTTTGCCAGCCACCCATACCTCCCCTCTGGGATCCTGAGGCAAGAAGGGACCTAACATCCATGGACAGCCTGCTACAGAGGCCTTTTTCCCAAAACAGTCCCAAATCTGGCTGTGATGTGGGCCAATAAACCTGTTGTGTGGGACCCCACCCTCTTCTCTTATACACGTTGGCACACAGCTGTGGCCAGACACGGTCAGTACTTGTGTCTTTCATGTCAAGGACCCGGGACGTGAAGTCTGTGCTCTGAAGCAGATGACATTCTATACATGTCTCTTGGAGCAGGCTCAGCTCAAAAGCTTCATTTCTCACCGGAGCCTATAACATCAGTGTATCTCGGGTAGGTCTGGTGGTGCTGCTGTGCCCAGCCACACACCTCCAGGCATCACAGTGGCAGCAAATACGGCTGTACCAGCCTGGGAGCTCACACCTTGCACAGAGGACGTGGTGGCAGAGGCACCAGCTCCTGACCCACAATATAAGTCTGTGCACAATTTTATGCTGTTCTCACTCACCATTTCCACCAAAAACTTCATCTTCCTTTCCGATAAATACAGTATCTTCACTAGGAATCTCCTGTTTCCTGTGTTACAGGATATATAGAAAGAAAATTGCAATTATGAAAACACCACTCAAAAAATGTTGCTCTGGTTACGTGGACAGCTAAGCTCAGAAGATCCCATTGCTACAGAAGTTTATCTAGGCAACTTAGAATTGTGAAGTGTTTCAGCATCAAACTTCTTCCTACCTCTGCAAGCATTTCAAACAGCTCTGTTCATATACTGCTAAAGCAGTAATAAAACCCAGCAGCCAGAAATAGATGTCAGGTTTTGAATTTGTCTAAAATTGCTCAGAAACAAGATGTGGGGAGCTGGGAACTTACCTGAGGCACAGTAAAAACCATAAATCTTCAGATAAATTATATAATCCAGGGACTCCCTTCTCCTGCATCTCGACTAAGGAAAAGATTTAGAAAACCTGGTGATATATTTTAATCCATTTGCATTTGCCAGGAAAGAAATCACCATGGAATACCTTTTTGCAATGAAAAAACCTTGAATCACCCTGCAAGACTCCAGAGCTATAAACTTGTGTCAGGATCAGTTAAGGATCTGTTAGTGGGGTTACTCTGCTTATTTACCTTTTCTTTACAGTGCTGATCCCCACAGATGAAGCAACAAGCTCAACTCCAATGCTTCAATGGATTCTTACATCTGAAATAAGAGTCAGTAGGTGTTTCCCTGTGAACTTCTGGAGCACTGCATGAATTCAGCTGTCCTTGCTGAACTGCGTGAGGTTCCTGCTGGCGCCCCACGCCAGCCTGTCTAGGTCCCTCTGGATGGTAGCTCCAGCATCAAGCCTATTGACTGGTACCACCATCACAGTCTGGTGTCACTGGCAACCTTGACAAGACAGCCCTTCACCACTTCCTCCAGGTCACTGAAAATGATGTTAAACAGGACAGGTAACAGGACAGACCTGCAGCACTCTGTTTGTTAGCAGCTCCCAGGAAGAAAGTACATGATGCATTAACCACGACCCTCTGAGCCCAGCCATCCAAAGAGCTGCTTGTTGTTCACGCATTCAGACTGCAAAAGTCCCAATTTAGATGTATGAATATTATGGGAGGCAATGTTGAAAGCCTTGCTAAGGTTTACAGGGGGATTGGAACTATATGATCTTTGAGGTCCCTTCCAACCCTGACAATTCTATGATTCTACATGAAAGCATCCACTTCGTTAAAGCTGAAGTACATGAGATCCAGTGTTCTCTCATTCAAAAGAAGTTCAAAAAAGCGTGTGTTTGAGATCCTTGTCTACCTACCAGGAGAATGTGTCCTAGGTGGTTTCTGTAAGAGTAAGTACAGAGACCTCAGAGACAACCAACTTTGTTGACCAGTGAAATGTGGACAAGATGCTGATAAAACAGCCTCCAGCAGCTGTTAGAGGAGAGGTGCCCTACCTGTATTTTCACTGGAGGGAATCTGCTGTCCAGCAAGACCAGGTGAAGGTCCAGCATACAATGGAGCAACCTGCACTGATAACATACCAAAGTTTGTGTCTCTAACTTACTTCAAGCAAGAAATTGATCTTAAAAAGCCCTGCATTAGAAAGGATGAGACAATGAAGTTGGATGAAACAATTAAAGTAAGATTTACACCAGTTTTAACAACAAAACCAGGCTTGTTCTTCCTGAGCATCAGTCCAAACCTTTTCAACTAGTCCTCCAGAAGTTCCTTCATTTACACCTTCTATACGCTGGTATCATTAGGTAACAGATCTTGCCACTTATTTCCTGAAATATGAGTAACTGACATTTGCCTGTTAGCTATGAAAAATACTAATAGTTTACACAGGGAAGTTATATTTGTGCTTTTTTGAGAAACTTGCCTAGCTACAACTTGACAGTGAGTTGAGGTCAAATACAATTTTTCCCACTTCTGCTCTGTCAGACACAGTAAGTGGACCTTTGGCCTCTCACTTGCACAAAGAAGGTTCTTTGGCTTCCCTTGAAACCTCCATGGACACAGATGCTACCTCCTGGCCAGTGGAGCCTTCTGTAAAATAACATCTATAGATGATAGGACACCTTGGTAACTCACTGCTAACGGTTTTTCAATATTCTCTTGTATGGCATGACACAGTTCTGGCTTTGCAAGATGTTACTAAGGTCCCTGCATGTAACAGCCTCCGGTCCTTTCATCAAAACTAGCAGAAGTGAGCACATACTTTCTGTCATCTTTTTGGGAAATTTGATGGTCTATTTCCCTTGAAGATATTTAGATAGAACTCTTTTAAATCTTTTATGGCCCAGGAAATATTACTTTTGATATTAAAGTCCAGCTGTTTACTTTGGTACCGTAAACTTACTTCCACTCTTCACCAGTCCCTCTCTTCCCTTTGTAAAGGTTTCTTTGTGTTGATTCCAAGGGCTCAGCATAAGGGAGATCTCACACCACCTTCGATATTCGCAGAAAACAAACCAAAAAAGCAACAGAGTGTGGATAACAAAGATTGAGACCAGTATCAGTAATTTTAATTTGAAAATGTTACTTTTGTCTTCTTGAAGCTGTCCTCAATCCAAACAGAATAGGGTCAACAGATAAAAAACTGAGACAAAACACAAAATAAATCAAATCCTGCTAAAGCATGGAAATGCAAAATCAGGGCATCCAAACGGACATGTTTCTCTTCTGTGGTGACACTATGCCAAAACAATATGATCACAATCAATGTTTTTAAGTAACTGTGACCATAGATTAAACTTGATTAAAGTTTAAGACATGTTACATTCATTTCCTTCTACTTTCAGTGTCCTCCAGAGACACCTACAAACGAATGCATTCAAACTCAGGGGACTTTTCCGAAAGAATTGCCCTTAATCTTTCAGTTGTTGAATAAAATCACTGTGTGGAACATGCATTTAACAATTCATCTTTTACTGATACGGCTTGCAATAAGTTGTCTGTTCCCAAAGTTATAAGACTGAAGAAGCTATTATGAGAACAGAGCATTTTATTTCAGGTGAAACCATGCAAATCTCAAGGAGAGAGGAGGCTGCCAGAAAGAAAAGTCCCCTGATATCTATCTTTTAATTAACACAGCAAAACGTTCTTTTCTGTATGCAGGTAAATCGTTTATGCACAATTCACTTGGGTTTCTTGTCCTTATCATGAAAAACCTTTTTTTTTTTTTTCCAAGTTTGACTTCTTTGGAAAAAAAAAATTAAATAGCGGAGTGTATTGTGTGATGAGGAAGTTCAGGATGTATAGCACTGAGGGGATAGAGGTCATTTAAATTGCATTGATTCTTCCACAAAGTGACGGTATAAAGGTGACTCTATCTTACTCAAGTTTTACAACATTGACTTAAAAGATTCAAGTTTAGGTATACATATATATATATATATTTTTTTTTTTTTTTAATGACGCTGAGTTGAGAGCCTTAGATATGTTAACCTCTCAGAGCCTTACCTGAGTTATCAGCAACCCAAATGCAAGGGATCACTCAATTTTCTTTGCATCGTGATCCTTTCCCCAAAGCATGAAGCAGAAGTTCAGGCCCAGTTCAGCCAGAGCCCATGTGGACAACTGATGTGCCACCAGCATGAAGTTACCTACTGCCTGTACCTTCTGCAACTCCCACAGAGTCTCTTCCAGCCCTCAGTCTCGGCCAACAGCCATATAGAAAGGCTGACTTATTAAAGTAAGTTATTGAAAATAAAAGTAAAAACTTAAGGTAGCTTAAAAATGAATATAGCTGTCAATACCCATAGGACTACATTTGATACGTAACCTGAGGAATTGCCTTGAAACATTTTTGGGGCAGAAGCTCTGTGCCCAGGCTCATGGTGCATACAGCACGGTTGTGTAGAAACTCCAATTACTGTATTGCAAGGAGTTCTGCAATTTCAGACATGTTTTTCACTCCCTGATTCACTAGTTACCTAAAATTTGGATGGCGGTTAGATTTTCACCCCAAAAACTGAAAGGAATTTTCATTTCTACAAGGTGTCTGTTCATCTGACTGGGATTACTTTCACAGTCTTTGTTACTGCAGCATCTGAGAATTCATGACCTTATGTTAGATGGCCCAGTATGCAGTCTTTAAAAATGCTGAGCTGAACTACCAAGCTGTTTTGGAGCGAGCCAAGCCTGTAGTCCCTCTCAAGGAGGTTAAGCCACAATATTTACTTACGCTTCTCAAGTAAGAGCTGGAAATTTAAATGCTAGTATCTGTTTTAAAAGTTTGGTATTGAGCAACTTTTGTCTTCTTCTGGCAGAACTGCAAAGCTGTGAGGTCCTGCAGAGGGGCCAGGAACACACCCGGGGGCAAGGAATGGTAGCCACCGTTGGCAAAGCTGTTTATAAGGTGACCTAAAGGATTAATCGAACCTGGTCATCAGGCTTCACACACCAACAACCACAAGCCTGCAACTGGGGAGAACCACCAGCCCTCCACACTCCTGCCGGGGCCACTAACACAGCTCCCCTGCTGTGAGAGGGGAAAGAGGTGCCTTAGCTTTTTTTAACTATCAGCAACAATAAATGCTTACTAGGAAAAGCAATCAAGGCATCCTGAACACAGGAAAACACCTTAATCCTGCCTCTCAGCACTTCCTACAAACATTTTGTTTGCTCCAGTGTTCTCCCTCACTGCGTCATTCCTCCTACTTGTTACATTTGGGACTTCAGTAGCACCTGGGAGAGTAAGAAGCTGCGTGAAGCATTATTAGCTGGATTATTTTTTGACATTACACTGAACACTTGCACTACTTTTGATATCCAGAAGTGAGAAATTCTTCACTCTTTTGAGCTATGGCTAGCACAAGGGTTGCTTTTTTTTATGTACGCAGAGCAACTAGACCAGGAGGATGATAGTAAGTCTAACTAGAGCAACAGAATGTGCTCCAAAGATACTCAAATTTGGTTTGAAGCATTTCTATTAGACAACTCTTTTTATATTCTGTGACAAAAAGTGTATAATATTTAGCCTCTCTCTTTCATTGTTACAACAATTTAAAAGATGAACTAAAAATACCCTAAAAAAAATAAGATTGGTGGAGCAGTCCGATTCAGTTCTATTTATCCTGCATGCTTCACAAAATTAGGACACAGTTTATCAACAACTGTGCTTAATTAGCAAGAAACCTATTTAAACCTAATGATACACATGGCCAGGGTTGCTGCTGCTTAATGGAGGCAGTAGCTCTGCTTAATTGGGATGCTTTCAGGCGACGTAATGGTCGAAACTGATGCTTTGCTGTTTCAGGCTCATAGTGGTTCTTTCTCTGACTCACCAGGAACGTTCTGCAGCTGAGCACCCAAAGGGCTCCCTCACTGCCTTCTTTCACCTCCCGACTCGTGCCTTCAGCACCAGCGCTTCACTGCCAGCTGCCCTGCTGCAGAACAAGCCTGCCGTCTGAGGACAGATGGGGATGACTCGGGTGTAAGGTCTGCTGCCAGCTCCCTTGACCTGAAGGACTTCATCATCAGCTCAAGGGTTCAGCAACACAAGATGGACTTAACCTGCGACACCTACCACAGACCAGCAGTGATCACACAGCTGCCTGCATGTTTTCAATGAGGACTTTAAGAAAAGTTTGATTCCTGCTGCTGCGCCTTCCTCCTCAACAAACACCTGCTGATTTTTATATACTGTATTAAGGCTACCGTGCCTCATAGCCACTCACTAGACTGTGGGAAATGAGTTAGAAGCCTTATCTCAGCTCCTAGAAGAGCCCTCCTCTCACTCAAGCCTTCCACTGGCACCTTCAGCAGGTGTTTTCTCAAACCTGCAGATGATCTCGCTGATCTCCTCCTCACCCTGCCAGGCGGTATAAGGAAGCTTGCAAATTAGCTGATCTATCACACAGAAATAACAAAAATTGCCTCAAAGGACAATGGTTTCTCCTGAACATTAAATGTACTCTGAATAACTAAGACAGGAAGGATTTGTAAAGACATTTGGTAATGACAGCATTATAGACAAGATACCAGAGCCAGAACAGAGTTTGCACAGAACGCAGCACTTGGCAGTGTGTCAGTATAACACGAGATGGCTTCGCTTCCAGCAACAAAGAGCTCAGTGCCACAGCAGAGTCCCGCGCAACTGAAGTAATTAATTAGGCCCACTGACTGAAAACTAGACCTGTCAACCCCTGGGGTCAAGCAGCAGAACAATGCTGCAGCCTGTCACAGGGTGAGTTGGGAAGGTAACGCAAGGCTTGGAAAAATGTGGAAAGGGATGTAACTCGCAGCTGCTTTGCGGATCAGCAGCTCTTTTGCAAAAGACTGAAATACGGGATTACTTCAGTAGCTGGAAACATATTCATTTAAGGGCAGTATAAAAGTTGCTCTACCAATCCATCTTTAATTGAACTTTCCTACCATACTCCTTCACACCTTTGTTGTTTTCTTCTGGCTTTTCACAGCCATGATGCCCCGCAGAACCAGCACAGGTGTTCCATGAAAAAGGCTCAGTTTGAAACTGTCTCTGCACTAGTTTGTATATAAAGTTTCATCAGCACAGTGCTGCTAAGTACGGATGTCCTCAGCGTAGGCTGGCACGAAGACAACAGACTGGCGGAGGCAGAAAAGGCCAGAAATGTCAGGATTAGCCACAACAGCAGCAAGGGGAGGGAGGGATGAGCAGGAAAGACCGGTAAGTGCATAGGGAGAATGGAAAACCAGACGGCTTTAGAGAGGAGGGAGAAGAGTAAGAGAGTAGAGATATTACACATCAACCCTGAACCACCTCAGGAGCAGGAGACATCTGCCCAGTGCAAAGATGGCTTGGTGTAACGTGACAGTCTGTAGTGACTGGAAATACACACGCACACACACTCGCTGTACCGATTTAGAAGGAAAACAGGACTTCTGCTTGTCCTTGTGAGTATGGCTGTCTGGCAGGGAATACGCACGTGAGGTGATGCAGTGCACCTTGGGGCTTTTCAGTATACCTTTCAAAAACACTCAGCCCCTTCAACCACCTCGTGTTCAATTGGATCCAAAACCTTGTCTCCCCTGCTTCCAACAGAAAGACCTGCTGGAGTACATCAGGGGAAAGGCAGCATCACCTCAGTGGTATGGTTTCACTGTCCAGGAAGCAAAACAACACAATTACAAAATTTAAGAGAATGCTGTGTTTCCAAAAAAACCCCAACCCCAGCCCCCCATATTCTTACAAGACTCTCGTCTCACCCACCAGATGTCACAACCTTCACTTCCACGGCCGTCTTACCTTCTGCTGGTCCCATCCTCTCCACACTTGCAGTGAAGGCCCGCAGGGGGACAAAGAGACAGTGTCAGCTCAGCCAGAACGCCGGCCCCTCCAGCAATGCAGGTGAAGGAAACAGTCTGACCAAGCTTTGCTATAAAGCCAAGCCACAGATGACCTGGGTACCTAATTGAACGCTTATATGATTTATCTGAAGAGTTATTTTTTTGTTTTGCTGCATCTTGGTCTCGGTGAGTATATTTTTGTATGAGGTGAGCACAAAGAACAAAACCACCTCAGCTGGAATGGCTCCAATAATACCCTGAAAATGCTGTAACACAAAAGATCCTTCTGCTGATAACAAACATCATAATTTATGTCCATGGTGTAAAAGCATGAAAAGAACGAACACGACCAGCTCTACACTAGCCGTTTTTAGATAAATGTCTGGGAGTGACTGCAGGCACAAAAAGAGTAGAGTTGGATGGAAAGTTAAATGCTATTTTGGCTCCTCTAGGACCTTGCTGGCCATACAGTCTATGAAGACTCAATATCAGAACTGTAATTTGGTTACCACTACAACAGTTTCAGGCTCCCTAGCAGCAGGGTGCTGGAGCTGCCGAGGTTAAAGACATTTTTTGTTTGTTTTGAAAGCTATATGAATGATCATTGAACAGGATTGCTAAAGAAGCAAACTGTCAAAGTCGTCTCATTTATTTCTTAGTATCGCAGCTGTACAGTTGTCATACATGCAGCAGGAAATGCGCATTGCTTACACAACGGCATTTGGCTGCATTTCCAAGGATAATACAGTAAGTGCAACTCCACTTGAAAATGTACATTTACACAACTTAAACAAATTAAGGATTGCTATGCTACTATCTGTGACAGTATAAAGCTTTGTTTATGTTAAGTCTTATTACTAAACCACTTCCTGGTTAAATATAAAACATATTCAATCATTTTAAAATTGCCCTTGTGGTACTTGGCCAGCATATAAAATATTTGTTGTGTAAAATTTAACCATTAACTTTTTGTTTTTAAAAATAATCCTCTCAGCCTATTTAAACATTTGCTATTGAACTATTATACTGACACCTTGTAGCAGGAACCAAATTTTACCCTCCTTTTGTTTGCTCTTGCACTGCTGATCACCCAGACAAGTTACATTGGTAACGTATTGCAGCTTTATTCAGATACAACCAGATGGCTAAACTATTTAACAATTTTGCTCAAAAGGTAAATAACATTTCTCATTAAAGAAAACAAAATTACATTTCAGAGATATTTGTCATCAAAATTTTAATGGGTAGAGTAGTGCTACCAGCACTGAAAGAGAAAAAAAAAAAAGAAGAAGAAAGAAAGAAAGAAAGAAAAAGAAAAGTATTAATTTATCTTTTAAGACCCACCCAAATATTCAGTTTAAACTCTCGTAACTTTACTTTTGGAATACATTGGTCCACAGACCACATTCTTGTCACAGTTTACCAAATGAAAAACAAAATTGCTTATTGCCGTCCCTATAACAGGAATGGTTCAGTTTTAAACCTCCATTAAAAATATACATTTTACAATCCTTTCACCTCAACAAAGGTGACGCCGACAATAAATACACTGGTTTGGTGGTTTTACTTTTCTTCGCGATGAAAAGTCTACGAACTACCTGTTGTAAGCCCTTTCTTTTTTAGACTTCTCCAACGCCTTGTCCATAGTTTTCTCATTTTCTCCTCTACACTTGGGGCAGTACCATTTGCCCTTTGGTTTATGGTTGAGTCCCACGCAGGAAAAGTGAAACCACTCAATGGGGCACTCATCGTTATCACATCCTATCATTTCTCCATAGGAGACCTGGTTGCACAAGCAGTATGTTGGCTCGTTAGGGTCAATAGGAAGGTCTGGGGGAGAAGCTTCCCGCTCTGCTTTAGCCTTGGATCGTTTCTTCTTCTTGGACGTTTTCGCTTTCTTCTCCTTTGGAGTTCCTGAGGTGATGTCATCATGATCGTGATTATTTGAAGCATTTTCTCGATTTTCATTATTCCTTTGCCGCCTCGATCTCTTATTGTTGGGCTTTTCAGCCTGTGCGATTGTCTCATTCTTTGACTTATCCTGGCTGGCTTTCCCGCTGTTTCCAGTGGTGTCATTAGTCTCTTGACAAGTCTCAAACAGTTCCACGTGGCTGTCCACTTGCCTGGTTCTGTTCTCAACGAGCTCCACCATCTGACTGACGATTTGGATCTTCTCGTCCCCTAGTTCCTGACTGCGAATCAAGGCTCTCTGGATGCAGTGCAACATTCTTCTCTTCTGCACGGCATCTGTCTCTCGTTTAAATTTTTCATAGTAATCATCCAGGTCCTTCAGAATCTCTGCAAGGAAGAAATGAAAACTATAAATATTTTTGATGGAGAGAACGGCGAAACAAAGCTTTCCCACATTGTTCCTTCCATGCAGCAACACCATTTTGTAACGCACAGAGCTGATCAAAGACAGATTCCCTGAAGCTGGTATCTGACAAGGGACTGATGGCTTCAGTGGATTACTTTCGTTCTAGTTGATCCCAGGGGACTAGAATGCAAGTGCTGATTTAGGAAAAAAAGTGACTAGATACAATTTTTATGCATGTTGACAAGCCCTCCCTTTATCAGTAATTTAAAAGAACTAAGTAAAAAAATACACACGCACACCATCAAAAGTTCCCAAGTCAACTGTAAAATTAAGAGGAGAAATTTACAGATTGTTTTCCTGGACATTTTCTATATATTAACATTACTATTTTTGGAGAATGATGGCAAATGAAAGAAAGGGTGGGAGAGAAAGCAAACGCAAACCAGTGTAGAAGTGAGATGCTGAGTTACTTAATAATCACTATTCTAGTTGACAATTGATGCAAAAGAACTCCAAACACATGGGGCTAGACCCTATGCTATGGTTAATTTCAGCCAAGTTACGGTTGAAAATGTGAGGCCACACAAGTCCCTAGGACTATAGAATTAAGATTACAATATCCAAGATACCTAGATGATTTTTAGTTTTAAAATACCTGTTGCTTACTTTTTAAAACACAGAAATATAATCTTCATGAAATGTTCACTGCAGAGGAGGAAATTTAAAAGGTAGAGAATAACTTAAAGATGGATGTGCAACAATTGGAGCAGCCAGAGCTTCTGATTAAGATGCTAACACTGAAAAGACGTCAGATCTGGATCCGCACTGCCAGGATTACTCCAACAGTTTATAGGTAAGAACAGTGCACACGTGTGTTTGAAGAATGGTTCTGGAAACCTATTTTTAAGCGGATATTTTTGAGTTTCACTACAAACCTCAAATCAACTCAAACATACAAGACACTCGGTATTTCTATGTTAAGCCGTCAAAAACATGAAGGATGTTTTTTCCTGCACCTCCTTTCTTCTCTGTCTTTTGCCTTTCCCACAAGTAAGAACATTCTGCCATTGAGGAGCAAAATATACTGAGATATAAAATCTAACCTCAATTCATCTAACAGGAACCAGCACCTCTTATACATGCAAACGTGTACATCACTTATACACCCGAAACTTTTAAAAACTTTTTCTTTTTTTTAATAAAAGAATATGACACATATGCAACCAACAGTTACCCTGTGATTTAGGTTTTACCTTGGTTGGGCAGATTTTTTTAACATGTGCACTCCCAATTTCTAGTGAAGACATGGAAAGCTGACACAAGTTTTAGTTTTTAGCGCTGCAGGCTCTAAAATGTTAATTATTTTCAACGGCTGAAATGCATAAGTTTGACGTTCTAAATTTCGCCACTTGGCTGATGTCACCAGTTTAACCCACCTCAGCTCAGCAGGCGGGCGTCTTTCACGAAGAACACTTTGATACCACAAAATGACGAGCGGCTTCATGAGTTAAACCAGGCGTTACAGAATCGTACAAGGCACTGCCTTGGAAGGGACCTTCCGAGGACCACCTCGTCCAAACGAACTCACAAAAACTTCAGCTCTGGCGCTGCTTACACACGGCGACGCGGCGCTACCTCCGGGAGCAGCGGTGTTACGCAGGAGAAACAGTTGGCTGCGCCGACCTCGGCCGCTGTACGGTGCGAGAGGCGCCTTCTCCAGAACGTTACCGAGCAGGGCCGCTCCGCGCTCCCCAAGGGGAGCGCCCGCGGCACGGAGCCGCTCGCCAGCCGCCTGCCGCAGCCTGCAGGAGGGCCCGGCCCGCCCCGCCGGCCTCCGCGCCGCCACGCTCCGCCGGAGCCGCCCGCCCCGCGGCGGCTGCGCTCGGAGGCGCTGCGGGGAACCGCTCTCCCCTGCCCTGCTGGGACAGAGACGCCAGAAAACAAGAGTTTTTGCGCGTGACGCAGTTGCTCCCCGGCTGTGAACGGGGAGCATCGCAAACACCGTCCGCCTTGTAACGACAAAAAACCAGCCCCAACCCACAAGTGCCGTATGTTGCGAAAGCTTTATTGCCGGAACCGTTCCGCGGCCCTCCCGGGGCTGACACCCCGCCGTAACGGCCACATGCCCGCGCTCCCCGGCGCGGGAGCCCCCTCGCACACGAATGCCCGGTACAGCCGTGGCCTCCCGAGCGGACGGCGGAGGCAGGCGGCACCTCCGCGGGCAGAAGGGCCAGAGGCCACGCCGGGATTCCGGCTGGCTGGCCGGCCGGCCGCTGCCGGCAGAGGCCTCCTCCTCCACCGGGACGATGCGTGCGGGACACCGGCGAACACCTCCCCCCACCCCCGGCCCGGGGCGGGCTTGGCCCCCTCCCCGCCCCTCTGCGGCACCACCCGCTGCCTGCGGGGCCGCCCCTCAGCCCCCGCCCCGCTCCGGCGGCTCCGCCCCGTGCCGGGCCCGGCAACCCGCGTTCTCCGCGGCCCGGGGAAGGGTGCGCGGGGGAGGCAGGGCGCCGGGAGCCGCCGTGACGGCGCGGCGGGTCCTAGCGCGGGGCAGGACCTGCCCGCCGGCCGGGAAGCGGCGTAATCCCGGCGGGCCAGGGGGGCCGCCTTCTCCTAGCAACCAGCGCGGGGCGACGCCCCGGAAGTGACGGAGCTGCTATTGTTCTCCAGCAGGAAACCGGCGGCGCTGCCCCCGGTTCGCGGCGTAACAGGGGAGCCGGGGGCGGAGGCAGCGGGGGGAAAGGAGGCGGCGGCGACCGGGCGGAGCGGGGCGGCGGCCCGCCCACCCTCCCGCCTATCAGAGGCGGCGGCGGGGAGAGCCCGCCCCTGCCGGCCCGGCGTTCCCAATGGGAACCAGAAAGAACCAGAAGAGGAAAGCATAATAATACAAGAAGAAAAGCAGCAGCCAATCGCAGCGGGCAGAGCGAGCCAGCGCCCGCCCCCACCGGCGGAATCGCGCCAGTCAGGAGCGGGGGGAGGCGGGAGCAGCGGCGGCCCCGGCCCCGGGAACGCGCCAGTCACCCTCCGAACGCCCAAGGTTGGCCCGCCCGCTGCCGCGCCACAGCCAATCAGAACGCAGAGGCCGGGGCAGGCCGAGATATTCAAATCAACGCCACAGAAAAGTTGCTTCTGGAAACGTCACGGGGAGGCGGGGCGCGGGGCGGGACTGCCAGCCCCGAGGGCCAATCGGGGAGAGGGGGCGGGCCGCGGCCGGCCCGTGGGGAGGCTCCCCTCCTAGCAGCCCCGCCGGGGGCGGGGCGAGCCGCGATAGG
>JAVSBS010005736.1:0-13222 GCA_033124195.1 Coracias cyanogaster | reverse complement strand
ATGTAAATCTTTACTGAAATAAAGGGTGTTAAAAACCTGGTGTTTTTTGTCTGGGAAAAGTACAGGAATTGTTTTCAGCTTGTGTATTTCTGTCACTGAAGTTCTTAAGTGTGGAGGGAATTTGTTCCTTATGGTTTGCATGGAGTTAAGATTTCAGAACGCTTCTGTGTATTTATCTGTGTATAGATTGCTGTGTGGTTCCCTTTTATGATGTAACTCTGATGTGATGAATTCTGATGATATATATGTGCTGATTTCAGATGTATATGTGCTGATTTGTGATATACATGTGATAAGTTCTGATGATGTATATGTGATGAATTCTGTTGTAAATGTGATGAATTTTGATGTGTATGTGATGAATTCTGTTGTAAATGTGATCAATTCTGATGTAAATCTTTACTGAAATAAAGGGTGTTAAAAACCTGGTGTTTTTTGTCTGGGAAAAGTACAGGAATTGTTTTCAACTTATGTATTTCTGTCACTGAAGCTCTTAAGTGTGGAGGGAATTTGTTCCTTATGGTTTGCATGGAGTTAAGATTTCAGAGCATTTTCTTGTCTTTATTTGCCTGCAGGCTATTGTTTGGCTGGGTTTTTTGATGTAATTTTGATGTTCTGGTTTTAATGATGATGATGTTACTTTGATGATGGTTTTGATGATGATGATGTTACTTTGATGATGGTTTTGATGATGATGATGTTACTTTGATGATGTTTCTTGAAGTAGAGGATTTTAAAATGAAGTTTTTTGGCACTGAAATGTTCCTTCGGTCACGGCAGCAGAAGTCTTTTGGGGTATAGCTGCTCAGGTTGGTATTCCAGCTGTGAGGAGTTAAGGGGTTTGTGTGTGTGTAGGAAAACAAGGGGCTTGTTTTCCTGGGGGCCTGCTCTGTAGAATACCCAGGACAGAAAGTTCCACTGTTTGCTGAGAAACTATACTTTTATATGTAAGTTACTTTATACTGAGTATTAAAATTCAGCTTTTAACAAAACACAACACAGTATTCATAGGTGGAGCACTACCTTCCATCTGGCAGCTACCTGTATATCAGCTCAGAATGCTAGAGATGTGGGCTTCCTCAGCCTCAAGAGATTGAAACCAACATCACTTATCACTCTGGAGTGCCTTAACAACCAGCTGAAAGTATATTAAAGCCAATGTATGCATTTCTGCGTGGTAAAACTATGTAGCAGGAAAGAACCAAAGACCCGATAGCCCCGGCAAGAGGGACTTGATCGGAATGTTCCTAGAGAAAAGAAAGAAAATTCAGGTGGTGGTTCTTGTTGCATGGACTGTTTCTGCAGTGATTGTTTCATGCAAATTTCACAGAAGAGCTCTGTCAGTTAATTCTCTTCAAGAACTCATGTTTCTTCAGAAAGAAGGAACTGGGCTAAAAGCTGCTGCTTTGTGGCCACAACAGGGAGTTTTAAGACAGAGTAAAACTCTTGAGCACCTGATTTGTCAAAGCTAGTGAAGAGTGCCTGTTTGGATACGGATTACTGGCAAGAAGAATGATATGGGGAACTACAGGCTAGTCAGATTCACTCCAGTATCCAAGAAAATTATGATGCAAACTCTCCTGGTAGCTATTTCCCAACATATAAAGAATTAAGAGGGTAGTTCCAAGTAGGCAACATGGATTTACCAAAGGCAAATTATGCCTGACCAACCTGTTTGCCTGCGATGAGACGGCTAGCTCTGTGGACAAGGAGACAGAAAGGGACATCGAATTACATTAATAAAACAAGGCTTCTGATGCAGTCTTCCACAGCATCCTTGTAGCCAAATTAGGCAGATATGCTCTGAACAAGCGGATAAGGATGATGTCTTGTTGGACAGCAAGTTGAACATGCTGAGCAAGCTTCTCAGTATAAGAAAAATATTGGCATATTGGACTAATGGAGGGCCATCATGATGGTTTTGGGGCTGCAGCATACGATGTATGAGAAAATTCTAAGAGATAGTTCAGCCTTAAGTGAAGGCTAAAGGGAGATCTTAATTGCTGTTTGTTGCTACCTAATGGGAGTGCAGAGAGGGGATAAAGCTGGACTCTTGTTAAAAGTACAGTCACAGGAAAAGAGGCAACAGACACAAAATATTCCATTAGCATAAAAGGATTGATGTGGTTTTTTTCCAACCACGAGGGTTATCAACTACTGGGGTTAAAGTACTTCCACCTTTATGGATATTAAAACCAAATTAGGATAGTCTCTGAGAACTGTGGTCTAACCAGATTTGTTTTGAGCAGGGGATTACACTAGGCAACTTCCAGAGATTTTCCTTTCAACCTGTACAGTTTTGTGATTCTGTAGCATTACACTGGGTAGCCACACACTAACCACAGAGACAGAGAAAGATAAAAGCTTCAAGAGACTTCCATGCTTCAGAAGAAAACCAATGTGTTTATTTCAGGAGGTAGCCTTGAGAATAGCATGCTTGGATTCCCACATAATTTAAAACCCTACTTGTTACAAAATGCTCAGTATCTTTGCTAATAGGTTTACATCACACAGTAGAGAGCTGCAGAAAGGTCAGTCTTCTCACATGTCTACTCTCACATGAGTAACAATACATTTTCATCCACAGGTGAGCACTGGAAGCTGCCAGCAAAGCATGTGCCTTAAGTTCAAACAACTCAAGTATACGCTGAGGGCAGACACACCAAGAATAACCCAAGGAACTTTAGGAAGTTGCCCAAGTCAATCTAAACCGAAGCAAATGAGCATTTATTGTTAAACCACCTAGCCATTTTAACTGTTTTACTTTTCGAGCAGTACCATAGGATTTCTAATACTGAAATATGCTCACAGGACTCCATCTAGTGGTCACATAACTTTCAGCTTTCTGAAGTTGATTATTCGGGGCTCTTAAATAACTGATAACCACAACACAGATTTATTATTATTAGAGAGCTGCAGAACAAGTTACTAATTATAGGATATTATTTTCAGAAACACTGGTGAAACCATGCCAGAATAAATAATGGTTAACAGTACAGCAGACTAGGAAAAAAGTTAAAGCCCAGGGTTTTTTTAAATAACCCTACTGTGTTCAGGGAAGAGCAGCAGAAACTTCAGGGCTCATACACAGCATCATAGAATGGTTTGGGTTGGAAGAGACCTTAAAGATCACCTAGTTCCAACCCCCCTGCCATGGCAGGGACGCCTCCCACCAGACCAGGTTGCTTAAAGCCCCATCCAACCTGGCCTTGAACACATCCAGTGATAGAGCATCCACAACTTCCCTGGACAACCTGTTCCAGCGACTTACCACCTTCACAATGAAAAACTTCTTCCTTACATCTTATCTAAATCTCCCCCTTTCTGGTTTGAGCCCATTACCCCTCATCCTATCTCTGCAAGCCCCTGTAAAAAGTCTCTCCCCTGCTTTCTTGTAGACGCCATCCTTTTATACTTTCAGTCTCTCTACGGAGGTTATTTAGATTCAGGTATTTCTCCTTCCCTTTGTTGCTAATTCAGTCAGGAACAAGTTCCACCCTCCTCTCCAGCAGACCTTTAGCTGCCAAAATATTGTACTGGAAGTGTTATGTCTTGAACTTTACCAGCAAGACTATACACAGCAGGATTTATTTTTTCCCCTATCAGGAACCTCATATTTAATGTCAGGAAAAACTTGCTGGATTGTGCTGTATGCTCAGGCTGGGAAGAGTCAAAACAATGTTATAGAGCCATTTAAGGCCATATAAAATACCAGGCAAAAAATCCTGAGGTTGTAACAAGCCTGACAAGCAAGAATCCCAAGACAATTTTGAAAGGAAACTAGAATAGCACCCTTCAAATAATTATGATGCGTGTCATCTCTTCATTAACCTGAATGCTCTTTTTAAACTCACTGACGTTTGAAGTCCAATGCAAATTTAAAATCCCTCTTGCACAAGCAAACAGTAAGATTGAAGCCTCCTTGAACATTCCTTAAAGGCAAACATATTAGGTGCTAAAATACCTATTAAATATGGCATTACCTTGCATAAGTATTACTGCCAGTGCAAGTGGGTGCAAATATGCCTGGCAGAAAGAGGTCTGAAATACCACCTGTCAGCATCACTGTACTGCGGCAAGTGAGGAATGAGCTAAATGAGGTGACTTTCAATCTTATTTTCACAAAGCTTCAGTTCTGTATTATTCTATTGCCTGGCTGCAGGCACTTAAAACCATGCCTAAAAACCAGCCTAGAAAGGCATCAAATGAAGTACCAGTGGATTCTCTGTCAGTATCAGTGCCCTGACCAAGAACAGTACTTTTGAAACCATAGGATATAAAGACCATTACACAACTTTACACAACAAAGAGCATAAAATAGCACTTGCAATGCAATCAAACTGGAAAATGGATGACTACCGTTCCAACACCTTAAAACCAAAGCCTTTTTTCTGTACATTAATATCCACAATGCTAGCTAACATTTCCATTTGACTTTTGATTTCTTCACAAAACTTAAAATGAGGCCAAGAGTTATCTTACTAGCCTTTGCCTCTCTCACTGAGAACACCTAGCTCTTTCCGTGGAGCTTCTATTTTTCTTACTCATGTACATTTCAGTACTCCTTTCAGCACAGGAGGGCAGCTGTGCCTTGGGTAACCAATAAGGTAGCAAGATCATATATCTTAATGCCAAAACACAAGCATCCAAAGGCAGCGGAGGCTCTGGACTTGTAAGCTGAAACCAAATTAAACATCTAAAAACTCAGGTATACTGAATTCCAGACTCCTGAAATCAACTACATTTCACTTGTGATAACACAAAAATCGCAATGTATTACATCCTGCACTGATGTAACCAGATATTTAAATGCTTTCTCAACTTAAAATTATGCAAGCATTATCCATTCTGAGTACAAGGTGAGGTCACTCTTTTTGGGGGAATTGATTTTATAGTAGTAAAAATATAAACCCCTGTCTTATCTCTGAATTCACCAAACAACTCCTTCCCATCCACAGAGCTCTTGGAAGTACTAAAAGCAGTTTAGTCTGTAACTCGAATTTCCAAACCTAGATCAGTATGTGTCAATATGCCATCTCTTTTTAAGTCAATAGCTACACCTGACCATCAAAAAACCACACAGAAGTACACAAAGTAGCAGTGAAGTATTATTTGCTTATACTTATGGATCTACATTACCCGATTCCTTGTATTCTTGCACCTCTGGATTAGAGTTACTCCTTCTCAGCTTTGTTGTGACTAAACTTAAATCTTTACCCTTTTCTTTATTTATCATGGGAGGGAGGAAAGTGTTCATGTTTTGTTTGGGTTTGAGGAAAAGTTGTGTTTTAAAGCATATTTTGATTGCTTAGTTAATTTTATGTGAGGTCACTCAATATTCCCACTGCATGAACTATGTTTCTCAGCAGAAGAAACTTCAAAATGGACTATTTGACTTCAACTTGTAGGAACTGCAACATTGTTTATGCACAAATGCATTCATCCCTGAAAATTTCAAGCAAGTTTAGAAGAGTGAGGAATCATTTTGAAAAGTTAATGGTTTTGTTGATTTAGTGACCCATGTTTTTTAATGTCTAGTATTCTTTCCTAGAATCATCACTAGAAGAAGTACTACAAAAGCAGTTGGGAGAAAAAAAGCCAGTCTAAATCACGTTTCCTTGATTTGCTCAGAATTGTAAAGTGGACATTCCTTCCAGAGCTACTAGCACTGACAATATTGTGCATAAACTTTACATTTAACCTTTCCACAGAAATCCTGTGAATTCGATTTTTCAGACAATGTTCAGCCTCAACTGACATTTCTTTTTCCTTACTGTCTCAAGATAGAAAAATGATCCAGAAATTTCATGTTCTTTTTTGACACAGCAATTCCAGGAGCTGAATAACAAATTTCCTTCTTAAACTACCTGACGTCCTTTCCTTCAGCTGGTAAGCAGAAAGAAATTCTAGCTGGTCCTCTAATGGGAATGGGCCTTTTTATTCAGGGAGGGCTCAGAACCAAAGCTTGGCCTCGGCCCAGAGGCTTAACACTAGAATTCCAGATAAGGCCTCAATTTACACTGACACCAAGTACTCTGGACTGAATCAGTCTGCGATCTGCTTGCTTCTCAGCACACAGAGCTAAAATTACTTTATTCTTAAAAAGCAAATTAACACCTTACATAACAAGTACACAGAAGAGTTCGTGTTTAGGCTCCCCAGCACAAGAGAGCCATGGATATAACCAAGAGAGTCCAGCAATGGGCCACGAAGATAATGAAGTGAGGAGAGCCTGAGGGAACTGGGACTGTTCAGCCTGGAGAAGAGAAGGCTCAGGGGGGACTCATCTATTTATACTAATGCCTGAAAGAATGGTGCAAAGAGGACACAGCCAGGCTCTGCTCAGTGATGCCCAGAGACAGGACCAGAGGCAATGGGCAGAAACATGGCAGGTTCCCTCTGTTATTGTGAGGGTGGCCAAGCACTGGCGCAGGTTGCCCTGGAATGTTGTGGAGTCTCCATCCTTGGCAATATTACAAAGCCATCTGGACACAGCCCTGGGCAACCAGCTCTAGGTGGCCCAGCTTGAGCAGACCGTTGGACCAAATGACCTCCAGAGGTCCCTTCCAGCCTCAGCCATCCTGTGACCGTGTGAGAGAACCACATCACTCCTTTGCACCACGCCCCTTGTAAAAAGCTTTCCTATTGCTTTTGGTTTTTTATTCTGGATATTCACCAGTAGCCCCAAGGCAACACCACTACCTTAAATAGTGCATGAGTCATAGAATGGAGCAGTTAGTTTCACTAATCTGAGGTGTTGGATCCAGACAGTTTTCAACAAAGGCTCTTGATTTCTTCTTTCTCACTTTTCCCTCACTTGAACTGCCTGGGTCTCCAAACCCGGCAGCAATCTCTGGACACAGCAGAAGAATGCAGAAGACTATCTGGACTCCCCATTCCTCCCCTCATATCTGATCCATTGGGCACAGATGAGGAGATGACAAACTGTTCTAACAGACACAGTAATTCATCCTCATGCCAACAAAGAATCCCATCCGCCACCCCTGCAGTCAGATTAAGATTTTAGTTTTCTTAATGCTTCTGCAGCAAAGCTTGTATTTCTCTCAGTATGTCACAATGGGAGAATAGTAGAAAATCTCAGCTACAGATGTTGGATTTCTCTGACCAAATCTTTGTGCTCTAGAACAGTTTTCTTCATAAAACTCAATCCAGAACATGCGCTCAACTTTCTGAAGACATTTAGATGTCTAGTAAACTTTTTTCCAAAGTAGAGTCAGTTACACCAGTTAAATCCCGGTCCTTGCTTATTACAAGAAATCTTGTCCATAAAGTTAAACAGGTTGTTTTTTAAGGCATCTAAGACTGTTAATTTATTGGGGTTTTTTAATATTACACAAAGTTTCTCTTCAGAGATAATATATGCTCACTTTTATTCTCACAAAAAGAACTCTAAGGACTCTTCCAAATGAAGTTTTGCCTTCAATATCTAAGTTAAATGAAGAACTCAAGACCATTCAACCTCAAAATAAAAAATGAACACTAGCGAAGGAAAGAAGTTTTATCTACACTTTTAACATACAGTAGTTTTTAAGATGACTGCACCATAAGTTCTTCAACTGCCACAAGAAATTTCAGGTCTAAATGAGAGCTTCCTGGACACCAGCACTGAAGATGTTAAACCTTTTCGCTATCTTCATAAAGAGCCACTGGCACAAAATCACCTCTAACAGTTACAGAAATTCTTAAATAAAAGCAATATAGGTAATACATTTATCAGAAGGACACAAGCAAGCTCCCTGATACCGGGAAAACCAAACTCCCCGATACCTGGAAAACCAAACTCCCCTTAGTTGCTTCAATAACTTACCAGTAATTTCTCCTTACTGTTTTAAAAGCAAACATGCACAAATTTGGCAGAATCTTAAAGCTACCAAAAAAATAAAAATATTTGATAAACTGCCAAATTCACAAATTGTTGAGTTTGCATATACGTGCATTTATCTGATGGTTATCTATTCTCAGGCACACACTACTCACATGCAAGTGACCACTCAGTCCAATAACCACAGATGCTTAAAAGCAATTCAAACATCTACACCTACACAACATTAAAAACAGCTGACATTAAAGGCCTGGTTTTGAAAATGAATAATTAGACAGGTTTGAAACATTTGTGTAGAAGCACAATGCAACACAACCAAATTACTTTAAGCAGGATATACGTTATCAAACATATATATGCTGTATGTTTATTGCAGAAGACCGTCAACATAGGAAAAAAAATAACCACAGAGTTGTGAAATTCCTCAATTTAAATTCAAGCATAATGAGCTCTGCTTCCATTGAGATTCAAATATGTGATCTTGATTGAGTATTAAAGGGTGTGAGTAGGAGGAAGAGAGGAAAAAAGGTGTACCATAGTATTCCATGCTGCATGAGAGCTGCTGCCACCATACACTGAAAGCTCATTCAAGCATCACCCTACCTCTGAAATCTGCTGTACTAGAAGCAACTATTTTAAAGCATTTACTCCTCTATTTTAAACATAATTATCCTTATCTACTGGGCCAGAAAAAGTTTCAGAAAACAATAAGGAAATAAAGTGCAGCTAACAAGAACAATCTAATGTTACTGAATGTATTTCTGTTCATGTAGAAATTCAGCTGCCAGGTGTTTTCCCCCCACATTTTCTTTCTGAATAAGAAGCTTACTGGCATTTAAAATTTAAACAATTTAATGGTATTTATTAATAGAAACTTTAGTGCTATAGTCCAGCTTCTGAATCTTCACAACCACAGAAATGTCTATCGTACCCCGTAAGTCATCTTAGCCGGAAATAACACATAGTTTTATTACTAGCATTTTGTATGCAATCGAAAAGGTATTTACACCCATTTTGCTGAAATAAAATTCACACCTTTATGAAAAAGATCTTATTCTCTGCCAGTTTTTATTTCCTTTAGGAAAGGTAAGTGGTACATACCATAAACTAAAATAATTTCAGGGCTGAGTATCAAGTAGTCAAGTAAACAGAAAGTTCGACAGTTCAGAGGCTGGCTGAATAAGCGTTACCGTTCGCATCGAGTTCCTCCAAGATCAGATATGCTAGCATCCTACCTTCATTGTCAGCCACGATTTTTCCTTTAAAATCTTGAGTGTCAGTTATCACCTCCCTGCTTTCACTCATCCATTCATAACAATTTGCTTCTTTCAAATTCCTTATCGATACAATTTCACATTCCTTAACAGAAAGCTCAAGCCTGATCCATGTTTCCAGCTTTTCTGTACCCATCAGCTCTGAAAGATCCCAGTCCTCACTCATCCCTTCTGCATTGCATACCACTTTTTAATCCTGCTTTCCTAAAGCGAGCCATCAACTATCTCTTTTCACATAAACACTGCAACTGAAATCTCACAGTTAACGAGGTTCCAAACACACCATTCATCACACACAGAGAAGTCACTTTGCAGAAAAGCACACAAGCCCTCTGTCCACAGGGCACACGAAAGGATACGGGAATTTGAAAGGAAAATACCAACCCAAAATTAATACTACATAATCCTCCCCATAACTGTATTCTTGGGAAAACACTGTTTAAGACACCAGAATAATATATCAGAGTGCACCTAGCCATCTTTTTTATGGAGTTGGGATTCACAGACAGCATAGAAAGAACATCAGTGAGTTTGAGATCAAAGACTTGTCAGCAGATCCAGACACTGTCTTTATGATACACTGATTTTATTCCACATCTGAAAAGCTGAATTTCTGCAGGAGTTTTACAACTCAAGAGCTCTACCGTGTTACCCAAAGTTAGTATATAAAGCCCAAGACTGTATTAAGATATGAAGATTTAAGCCCTCAAATACCCAAAACTATTTTATGCCTCCAAATCAAAAAGGAGAACTGCACAGCTCAATCTGGGAATTACTCAGATCTCATCCTATTTTCCCATATCTCAAGTTTCTTCTGTAATTTTGACACAGAGGAAACAACTTTTGCTACTTTGTTTGGTATATTTAAACATTTTCATTATCTGCATATTTGATAAGGGCATTTTATTAACAGCTAGGCAAAAGCAGACCACATCTCGTAAGCCAAACATTCTCTTAACTGCTTATTACCCTTAAGTGTCAGCTTAATTTAATATAGGGTAGAACACAGTTTCATCACTGAGATAATTTATCACTAGCGTATCATTGAACAAGACACCACATAGCCCTCCAGCACTGCTACTATCTGTACATAACAGGCTTTGCGTAACTCATCACCACTTAAAGAGACTGCTGCCAATTACGCGTAATAATAAAACTGCATTGAAAACTGCTCTTGGTAAGATTGCTGGTTTATGAGACAGACTTGTCAACCCCATAGCCTTCCTCCCCAGACATAAATGTGGCCAGAGGCATCACATTAAGTCACGTGGCCAGCCTGAAGTCAAAGCAACATCAACAATGCACAAGACCATATTTGGCAAGGATGCTACAGAAAACAGCAAAACCTGAACTCAAATAATCAAGATACACGTTATGTGCCTTATACCACAGCGAAAAGCTGGTTGCCAGATAATTTTTCGGTTCAGCCAACCAAACTGTACTGCTTGGTTCAGCAAACTGAACCTAACAGAAAGAACTTGTGAGATGTCAAATGCTGACAAGATAGCTTGCTTCACTCTGTGATGAAAACTAGCTTGGCTAACCATATCTGCTTAATGTTTGTTTATTACTCAGCCAAGCTATTTAGTTCATCAGTTGGCTGAAAATCTCTGACTTCTAGTTCCAATTAAGAGAAATCTGAAAATTCAAGGTATATCCTGCTATTCTACTGACAAGCTAATTTCAGTCGTCTTTCATCACTAGGATCCTAAGAACATTTATGAAGCAGAAAAGGCAAGCATATATTAGAAATATGATCTAATAAACCTCATTTAAAGATGGGAAATGTCTTTTTTTTAAGTCTACCAATGCATTGCTGATGGCAAAAATGGACAGAACTGTTAAGCGGTAGCAACAATAACAAGTTAAAGAATCTATACAACCTCAGAGGTATTGTCAGTTCACTTGTATCTGCTACTGCAAGTAACAACGGGACAATTTTCATCACTGATCAGTACAGTCTGTTGCAGATGATCTCTGGAGAGATCACCCACCAAGAACTACTAGTTTGAATTCATTCTTTCCTATCTTTATTCTACACTGTGAGCCTGGCCAACGGAAAACAGCTTCAGTATTCTTTCAGTATTGGAAAACTTCACTATTTGTTCATGAGCAAGTGATGACAGTAAAATCCCATTAGTTACCAATGTTGAACAATGTTTTAAGCAAGATGTTTTGTTGACAACCCAGTTCAAAATACCCTGGCAGGGTGCTCTATCAAAGAGCTTTGAGAGGCAGCTTAGGAAAGAAAGTGGGTCTTTTCTTTAAAGCTACACATCTGAATAGAGTATCTACCAGATCGGCCTAAGAGATTGTTCAGGTCATAAAGCCTAGAAAGTCCAACAGCTAAGAAACAGGTCAAACTGTCAAGCTAATAAAAGTATATTTCTAAGTCTTTTATGGAAAAAGCAATACTATCGCACCTAAACTCCTTCTTCAGAAATAAAAAAAGGTACAATTTCATTCCAAACATCCCAACGCTCAACAAAAAGAGTTACAGTATGTTGCAAGAAGGAAGAAAAGGTAAAAAGCTAAAGGTAAAACTGCAATTACTAGCCTGTTATTTCATTATTTAAACAGTATGTGAGCAGGAACATAGGAGTTCAGTGATAAAATGAACAGCATTTATGACAGCAGGAAAGACATTAACAGCAAACAGGAGCAAAATATGACTGAAACAGGAAGGAAAACTTCAGCACAGGACTGTACAGGAGCAAGATGGGGATTTTGCTCCATGCGTGATGTTAACATAAAAGGATCACAAAACTGAATTGAAATGTACGTCACTATTGTTGCTCCCCTAAAATAGTGACAAAAGACCTTAGCCAGAAATCACTTCTTTCACTTTCTTAAAATTCTGTAGAATACACTGTTGTGTATTAAGTCAACCTGAATGAATTAAAGAATCAGATAAATATTTTCCAACTCATCTCAATAAGACTAGTCATAAGTGAATCAAGAAAAAAAAACCTCAAGCTTCTAAACGGATAAGGAGGGAGGGCAGGGCTGCCAATTACTGCAAAATAAACATTTATGTCATGAAAATACCTAAATACCTTTCATGGTCCCTCAATATGAAAAATATTTTAAACATGTATATCCTTCTTCTACTCTTCCCAGGAAAGACTTGACCCATAGAGAAGTGTTAACATATATTGAATGTTCATTACATTTATATGTGCTAGTATCTTGTAGGAAAGCTGTCGGTATTCAGGTGAACCCTGAATTATGCATATTAGGTCTTCTATTACATATTCTGTGACCCACAGGTAAATAAAGAGTAATTTTAAAGCCATCGTTTTATTAAGGAAAGATATTTGTCTTTGAATTACAGCTACAGCATTTGTTATTCTCACCACACATGACAAGACAAACAGTGTTCTGACAAGCAGTTTAAAAAAAGTTAGACAAGATCACACTTAGCATTAGCAAGCGTGTAAAACAAATGACAGGTCAGGTTCCAGTGTCAGGAACCCCAGCACCAAAACCTCCACACAGAGTTAAGTGCTTACTAAAGCATTCCCCTTGGAGATAACAAAACCACATGGAAAACAGACACATACCGTGAATAAAAACCCCCAAGAGAGAAGCTGTGAAAAATCTTGCTGAAGTTAAAGATCTGATCACCTGGATACCGCCAGGCCAAAAAAACCCCCACACTTCTCTCACTCTCTTGGTCCCAGCTGCCCCAGTTCACCTCCAAAAACCTTCACACAAACGTGCTTTCAGCAGTTTCATTTAAACTAATGCGCCCAATTGTGAACTGGCAAGAACAGCTACCATGTGCTAGCCCGGTACCGACAGGAGGAACAAACCACGTTATGAAAACATTCCCGCTACGCTCGCCAGCGCTCAACGCGCAACAAAAACCCGTCTTTTAATGGCAGGGCGGGCAGGCAGGAGTCAGAGGGAAGCGCACACTTTCTCAGCGCTGCTTCCACACACGCACCAGCGCGCCTCAGCCAGGCCAGGCCAGGCCAGGCGCCCGCCGGCCCCGCTCCACAGGTGAGGGGAAAGGAGGCGCCGCAGGCCCCGCCACCCGGCCCGAGGCGGTGACAGCGGGCCGGCGGCCGCCGCCGCTGCCCGGAGGGCTCCGCTCGCCCGG
>JAVSBS010005734.1:11445-27418 GCA_033124195.1 Coracias cyanogaster | reverse complement strand
CCCATGTTCAAAAAACCCAAAATGCTGTTGGTGGCACCAGCCTCTCAGCCACATGTTAATCAGGTGGGTCTTCCTGCATGAGGAGAGAAGCATGAGGACGTGGACAAGGATTTGGGGAAACAAGTTGAAGTCTTTGCTGAAGCCAGGAGCTTTGCAATGGCAACTGAACCTAAAATGGGCACTGGCTGGCAGGAAGACAAGCAAGACCAGAAATTGGACAGGCTGGAGGAAACAAGGAGCTATCGAATCAGCTCTGAGTTTAAAAATGAAAGAAGAAAACTGCTCACTGATGCATAAAATGCAATCCAGGACTGTGAAACATGGCAAAGTACCAGTGTTCTGTATGTAGGGCCTTATGAAGAAGAGGCTGGTAATACACTGCTGGTTTTGGTTACATAGGTTAGATCGAATGGCAGATAACAGTGCTGATGGCACCTGAAAGCTCTCACTGTGCTGATGAACTGTGTGCATGTTAACACAACATGATTTTCTGGTTGTAAATGTTGTGGAAATTACATTTATTTACCAAAAATTTTGAAGAGCTTTTTACACTCTCACCATTAAGAGGAATGCCAGAGTTAAATTAACTTATGAAATGGCATTTCCAACATTTTAATCCTTTCATGTGTTTCTGTTTACAACCTTAAAGCTAATTAACAGGATGTGTGTATAAGAGTTGGCAGGCAATGCAGCCTGAAGAAACAGGTTTCATGCTTGCATAGCCTTCCCATAGCAGTCATTGCTGAAGATAGAATCTAATTATCCAGGAGCAATCTTCAGTTGCCTTCAACAAAGATTATTAACTTCCTTCCATAGATTGCTTCTGTTACTAAACACTTCAGTATAATTTTGATTCATTCCCAAGCCTGGTCAATCTTGTTCTTTCAGTAAGGCAAAGAGTGTCTGTGAAAGGAAAGGTTATGTGATTGTAAGGCTAATTAAGACTTTAGGATTATTATAGGATAACTCTTGATTCTGCTATTTTTCTATTTTCCTAATACAACTTTTTTGTTTTCAGACTGTTCTTTTAGGAAGAAAAACATGTAATGGTATTGTTTGGTGATAGATATTTTTAAAACCAACTGCCTAACTTGCAGTTAACTATGTTTTTCATGAAAATTAAGATGCAGACTAATTTTATGAAGACAGAAACACTGATCTTTGGATTTCCTTGCTTTATAATCTCTGTCCTACAAAAGGAAGGGAAGAAACCATTATTCCATGATTTTTATTTTTCCAAGAACTTGCAGTCTTTTCACAGATAGAATGTGTCAATTCATATGCATGTCTGAACATTTACCTATAAATTATTTTCTTGCATTATTAATTGTATCTGTTTTATTATACAATGACTGCTACAATTTATTTCATCTACATATGTGGAAGTGCAAGGAAGATTTTAGTAATACAGATCTTTTACTATCTGCTTTGGCAACCTGTATTTCATGCTTTAAGGATTAGTAACATTATATGACAAGCACTTTCTACTGTTTCTTTGCCTGCCTCTAGGTCCATAACTTTCACATACAACTCCCCTTCCCACCCTCTTGTAAAACAAAGTGATAGTCACTGGGCAGCACCATTTGCTCTCATTTACAGTTTGCTGTGTATGTATATTTATCTCATCAGATGCTTCACTGTGGACAGTTTGACTCAAATGAAAATTATTTCCACCAGGAAAATGATTCTCTGGGGTGTAGGTACACCTTAACTTTTTTCAGAAGTGTGCCTAATATTAGGAGAAACAAGGGAACATGCAGTTCTCCTATTTTCTTCATATGTGTAACATACAGGGATGTTAAACAAGAACTTGATACAAAGCCACAAGAAATCAAATGGGGCTCTTCCACTCATCATTAACTTTTGCAGAATTTGAGCCAAACCATCTATGAACAACTAGCAAATAAAATCTACTGATTGTTCACACAACTACAAAGAAACAGTCACTACATTTAATTTTATATGCTTACATGCCACTAAAAGGTTATACTGGCTTTCAAATGCAGGATCCATTGAAACTGTCACAAATTTCAGTTGGTTTTGCATTATCCATGATGTCAATTTAGTAAAACAGTAAGAGAAATCCATAGTTTTCCAAGGATAGAAAAATACCCACTCAGAGAAGGGTATGGTGGGAGAAAAAAAAAGCGATGTGAAGCTTCCAGAGCAGGAGTTTCACTGCCTCCAGATTTAAATGTGTTTCAGTACTAGGGCAGAGAAGCACGTACCAGCTTTAAACATAAAAGTTGCAGTGTTTTGTTCAGTATGACTGTAGTGTTGTCTTCGCTATGACTTTTTGTAGTATAAGTGTTAGACAAATCCTTCACCACCTTCTACACTGAGGACAGGTAAATTCAGAAAGTGGTTAACTATTAGTTCAGCACAGTATT
Organism: Coracias cyanogaster; assembly: GCA_033124195.1. NCBI lineage: Eukaryota > Metazoa > Chordata > Aves > Coraciiformes > Coraciidae > Coracias > Coracias cyanogaster. The sequence continues at coordinate 25,028 of JAVSBS010005734.1, read as the reverse complement.
AATTTTTTTTTTTTTTTAATTTATAGATCTTGTTTTGATATCTTGTAGAGAAGAAATGAAAGAATACATTGTTGCTGATCTTATGTGCTTGCCTCCCAAATATATTTTCTTCAAGAGCAACTACTGATACATAATTCTAGAAATCACACTGAGCATGGGTATAATCACCTCTCCACCCTAATAGTTGTTCTTAATTTTATTATGTGGAATATGAAGCTCTGTGGAAGCAACAATAAAACTTAATTAAAGATACATTGTACAACAGCTTTTCCAGTTGAACAGATTGAAGGTACAGCTTAACTCCCCTACGCATTGTAAATACACATTTAGCTCTTTAACTTTAATATGAAGTGTCCAGCCACTGTTTCCTCTGGGGAAATATTATCAGCAGAAAATCTGAGGATCCTATAGTTTATGGAGAGGAGAGGAGAGGAGAGGAGAGGAGAGGAGAGGAGAGGAGAGGACAGGAGAGGAGAGTTCTCCCCTGACAAAAACCTGCAACGACCGATTTTGCATATAACTCACTTGAACATCATTTTGTTATGAAAGTTGATTGATATTATTTGAGAATGGGACCAATATTGTTGTTTTTCTATCAAGCTTTGCATTCATAAATTCTTTGATTTCCCAGAAATCCAAGATTATGCCAGCATTTGGAGCACTACTTCTGAATCCTCAGTTGTTACTGCAACTGCAGGCAGCTTTGTGAAATACAGATGATTATGTATATGCATATATGGATGTGACTGCATATATGTATAGATATATGTGTGTGCGTATACATATATTGTATGTGTATAGATATATAAATTCAGTCCCCACTGAAAAATTGTTTAACAGGTTTAGTGATACAGATGCACAGAGGCCTCTAGTGCAGCAAAGTCTGTCCTTCTCTTTGCCTTTGGAGAAACTCTGAGGTTTAAATATTAATCTCTAAAGTTTAGCTCTTAGGTGTCAGAGAGTCTGTTTCTGCCTTTGCCCCACAGTGACCTGGGCTGGTTGAGGTACCTGGAGCGGATGGTGACTCAGTTTATATGACAGACAAGTATTGAAAACACATTGTCAGTAAACAGTACATATATTTTGCTTTTCAATTTCTCTCAGTGAGGCTCACAGTGAGCATCTCACCCTGCTGCAAAGCTAGTAACAGGTGAGGCATTCAGGTGAAATGTTAATAGTGAAGTTTACAAAACTGCAAAGCACAGCAAAGCTGGATTATGGGGGTAGCTGATGGAAGACGTAGTCTTGTGGATACATTGAATTCTACAGTCACATTTTTGTTGGCTCAGAAGAGCCAGAATTACACTGAAATGTAAGGTTGTCCCTTTAATTATGATGATTATTCTAAACCATAATTTTACTTGCGCACAGATCCCTGCAGCCACACAAAGATTTTGGTCTACGGTGAGACTGCACAGGGATCTGCCTGTGCAGTGTTCACAGCAGGATCTGGCCCTAAATTTCTGTGCATATGTGCAACGTAAGGTAATCAACCTGGGGCCCACTGATCACACATGGGCCATGGGATGGGTCTGCCTGACCCACTGCTTTTCGTTAGCTCAGCTGCCGAGGAAAAGAGCAGGGTTTGTGCCCAGGCAGCTGGAGCCACCCTTGCTGCTCCCCCATGGCCCAGGAATTCAGGTTCAAAACTTTCATTCCCATCACTCTAATTTAAAATATCAGATGATCATTTCCACACAGAACAATAAAGGAATATGTCTATATTTATGAAATGGTAGTCAGAGTCCAAAACCTAGATATCGCTACAAGAAGAGGAAATGACAGCAGATACAAAAAATCTGTTTTGATTATCAGAGCTGATAAGCCTCATTGGTTCATCATGTCCAGCATCTGCACCACTGAAACCTAATGATCATGAGTGAAACCTTTCTCCCTGACCCATAATAAATTGTACTTGAAGGGTGATGAATTACTTTCTGCCTTTTGCGTCTTGGACAAAATGATTTTATCACCCTTTCTTGCAGAAGTCCTACAAAGGAACTAGCTCATTTTACATTTTAAAAAACCCAAAGCATACAAAAAAAAAAAAAAAAAAAAACAACCCAAAAAAAAAAAAAAACCCTCTAAATGGCCTATCTGCTTCATGCTCTTTGGGGAAAAATCAGTCTAAAGAGATATAGTAAATTTCTGCCAGTTAAAGTGAGGGTTTTTTTTTTTTTAAGAACAGCCATAACTGATCTCCATTTCATCAGTTGTCCTTTACGTATTTTGCGAAATATGACCTCCAGTTTCCACATTGGTGTGCCAGTGATTTTCAGTGATCAGTCTGGTTACCTCACCGGTAACTTGCTACTCATAGGAGTAGTTTTACTGAAGGCATAGGAGTATCTGCCTATCACGGTGGTTTGGAACTCATGATCAGCCCCAGGACAGCGAGTGTCTGTCCGAGAACAAATGAGGGAATTTAGCAAAATGTATAAGTCCTTCCCATGCTACCTACTGAAACAAGCAGATCTATAGTCAATTTATTGAGCATAAATTACTGCCAGCCTTCGCTAGAATAATTTATACTCCTGAGCCACTTCAGACAGGAAGGCAATAGGGAACTGTCAGGATACATGAGGTTTTATATAGAGATGAACGAATAGCTCATTATTCAAAGTCAAATGATATTCATATTTAGGGGTCAGAGAATTTGGGAAATGTTTAGACCTTCACCTGAGATTACAGTATGAAACTTCTTTCTCCATAAGGTCTTCTCAAAATAAGTGCTGGCTTTTCCAATCCTACTGCTTAACCAGCATAGTTAACCCAGGCAACAGTTGGGTGGGGAGAATTAATAACGCTAAAGGAGCAGGAAAATGAACAGAGGGACTCAGTGGGCATAGGATTAAGGAAATGAGTGAAAAGATGGGGAAAGAAGAATTAAAAGACATGGAGATGAGATTTTTAAAGTGGGGGGAAGAAAGAGGGATAAACAGCCACTCAAAAGCAAAATTATAGCACAACATTAGTTTTCACAAGGGCATTGTCCATTTCTTAGTTGTGTTTGATTACTGGAAAATCTTGAAGCAAAGCAAGTACAAAAGGCAGAATATTTTCCTCTGCACCGCTTTATGTAATATTCTAGGAAGCTCGGGCTTTATGACGTAGAATGATATCTTTGCCATCTCTTTTTCAATTTATCTTAAGATCGTAAAGATTAACATCTCGGCCAGCTACAAATCAACTTCTTTTTTAACTCAGTAAATCCTGCCTCACTGTAAATCAATTACATCCTGGTTCTTCTCTGGAGCAAACAACTCGCGGTAGAAATGGAACCTGTTCCTGTGTTTCAAGCCCTAGGTTTCCAAGCTGCCACAAGTTTTGTTGAGTATTGCTTGTCCTGTGCTCACCCTCCTCTAAGGCAGACTGAATTTCAATACAGAAAGAAGAGCCTGGCTCTTTTTCTGGCCCTTTCCTACGCTCATCCCACCACGGTTGCACATGGGGGACCGTACAAACAGCCAGCCAGCACAGTTCTGTTCACGCAAAGCTGAGCAGAAACAAGAGGGAAGGAGCTCTGCAAGTGATGGGAAAAAAATGCCAAAATGCAACAAATAATTTTCTCTACAGTATCTCCATTAATTCTAAGAAAATACATTCAGTGAACTCAAGTGGCATAGTCACAGAGAAAGTTCGGGTATGTTTCACTGCACATTTCCCCAGTGCCGCTAATTCCCCAATCAGCCATTACATTCGTTTACTAAGTCATCTGTACTCACCTACAGATCCTTCACTTCATTACTCCCTGGCCAAAAACCTCTTCCGAAGGCTACTCTGACAGATTTATATTCTGAGCATCAGACAGGAATGTGGTTCTCTGTTTTTCCTTTACCTATACTACATAAACATGTCCGGGTTATTGCTCATAGGGCTTGTCTGAAACAGCTAGCACAGAGGATCTCAGGGTGAGCAATACAGCTACCTACAGAAATATGCCTGAGGTCCCGAGCCCCCTATGTCTGTTGCAGCAGATCTAACTTCTCCAGGTTTCAGCCCAAGTCTTGCCTCCATTTCTGGACAGCAAGGGCTGTGGTCAAGGGAAGCCACAACAGGCAAACATTTCATAGCAATGTTATGGTCAATATGACTTTAAAAGTTCACTACAATGCAGCATCAGTTCAACTAGGAGTCTCTACAGCAATTTGGGTAATTTGATTTTGTTCTACAAATCAATGGGAATTCTATGGGTACACATTTTGCAAACTACTTTTTTTGTATCACGCATTAATGACTGTATAAACCCCAACCCTCCAACTATGTTCTGGCAACAGTGGTTTTTCACAACCTACCTCTTATCCCCTTTCCCCCAAGAGGATAGAACATACAAAGGTATTGCTAAGGATAAGAGCTTTTTTCCTTTCATAGAATAGTCCTCCTCTCTCTTGAGAACTTCAGCCATGAGAATTTATATTAAATGAAACTAATTAGCTAAAGGTTGCATCAAAACTCTCACGAATGCCCACTGAGATCAGATTCCTTTCCTGCTAGTTATCTCCCCCACAGATCCCCAAACAACAGAAGGCATTGTAGAGACAATTGTACAGATGCAGGTATGAGACCTGCTCCAGTGATGAGGGCTGTTTTAGAGGTAGAAGTATTAGAAGAAAAAGGAAAGGAAAAAAAGTATTCTCTTCAGCTGTATTCTGAAAATACCTCCAATATCCCATTGCAAAATTCTATTAATAACATATTGAGGATCCACATCCTGGATCTGAGCTGGAAATGGTTGCTATAACCTTTAGTACATCATTTCCCTGGAAGTGTTATTTTGATCCAAAAGCTCCTTTAAGTAGAGGTAAAATTTAGGCAGAGAAAAGCAACCTCACCTGGTGGTTTTGCTCTTCCAGATACTCCCAGAGGAGGGAAGCAAGCACCAGTTTACACACATATTGCCCTTGGTCTTCTGCACAGGGGGAATGGGTTGCCCACCAATGTATACTGCCAGGATGGATGCCAAGAACAGTGACGAGCAGTGGTTTGGACAGTAGAGGCTGGCAAGGGCTGTACAGAAAGTTGCCTGTCTGGCACACCAAAACCTGGCCAGAGTCTGCTCAAAGCAAAGAGCAAAGAGCAGGTGTCTGACTTAAAGCAGGCTAGGAGACACTGGACATAACTATCTGGCTAATTGGTAGTGAATTGAGATTATTGAATTTCATCCTGGTTGCTAAAAAGCCGCTAAATGGAAACAACTCTTTCAATCCGGTTTCATTGTGTGTATAAGTAGGTGTGATGCTATCAACAATGTCAACTTATACCTACTGAATTTGACTCATCTCAAACTGGGTAACCAGGCTCTGGGTCATAGGACAAGGAATCGTATTGTGCCACCCCAACCTGTCTCTCTGATAGACGTAAATCACACTGGTAGGTTCCTGAAGTATTTAGTCAGGAAAATGATCCTGTCATACACACGTACAGACCTGAAAAATTTGTGTCTTGACTATTCCAATACAATATTTTTCTTATTTTATTTACACTCTCTTAAGGAGTGAAGCACCTTAGAAATATATTCTTCATGCGCTGATTGACGCCAAGAGCAATAATTTGAAGATCATAGTATACTTTAGAGGAAAGATTGTGTTTTCGAAGCCCAAAGAGGGAGCATTTTTGGTTGCAATTCCTTAAAGAAAATCAGAGGGGAAAAAAAAGGACAGGGAAAGGGGAGGATTTCTCTGTGTTAAGTATTACAACTGGGTTTGTTAGCTTTCTATTTTTAAGAAATATAGGTAAGCAAGGCAAGATAAATCACAGCAATTTGAGATGTCATTTGCTCTCCTATAGTGTTTGAATTTCTTCCATATTACAATAGATCTTCTCTCCTTGTGCCAGCTAAATTGAATTCCTCTTTTGGGGCTGTTTCTTTGAAGAGCTTTGGATAAAATATCTCATGCAGTTCAGTTTGGAACCTTCCCAAATCAAAACCCCAAACCCTACATTTTGTTTCAGTTGTGGGGAATGGGAATTCAGATTGTTTTTTACCTGTTCATAAGACATCTGCTTTCACTATTTGGCATAGCGTGAGCCTGAGGTTAGTGGGGGAAGGAGGGCTGATTAGCCTCAGAGGATTTATTACATTTGAAACATTGAATGTCTGATTTTGCCTCTCTTGTTCTCAATCGTTCACAGCTTGTACATTTAGAGGAACTGCAAATTAAAAAAAAAAACAAAAAACCAAACAATCCAAACATTTAGATTTAATTTTCATCTCTCATTTAGCATTAAAATATCCAGAACAAGTCACTGGTATCTGTTGGTTTTGAAAGTTTTGCCCGGACAAAACTTCTGGACTCAGCAATGGAAGTCACAGAAAGGGAAGCTGATTTACAAACTGCCTTTAAATCCACTGACATAGGCTAAAGTGCACTGAATATTCACAAGCTCTATATTAGCAGCCTCTCCTATTTTGTGCTCCCCATGGCCCTGGTTCAGCTGAGGAACACCCAAAGTGATCCCAGATTTTAAAGTCCAGCTGATCCTGAACAGAGCAAATTTCAAATTAAACCAGAATGCTTTCATATGCTTCCTATATGCATTTAGCACTGGACTACATATTCTAAAATTTGTACTGTTTTCGATATGATGTTTTATACAAATCTTTGTGAGAATTAAATCATTGGTAAAACATGATGTTTTGTTGGAAATATTTCTAAGCAAAGTATTTCTGAACATGATGTCATATCTTTATGTAGGGGCAAATAAACCTAAGATGTGCTGCGAATAAACAGCCAAAGATTGTCAGACTTGGAGACTGACTATCAGAAATGCTGGTCAGAAACCTGATGACAAAAGGTTTCAGGAAAAATAGTGAAATCTAATGGAAGTGGTAAAGTTCACGGTGCCTATTAGGTCCAAAGAAATATTGCAAAGAAGTATTTTTGCAGCTCCAGGACCCAAGAAATGCTGAGAACTTCATCTGGAGTCAGATTTTCTCCCAGCTCTGCTGCAGAACAGGATTCGGATCCAGTCTCAGATGGGATCCAGGTTCAAGGCGTAGCAAGAGTGGAGCCTGCTGCTGCTCTGTCCAGGTGACATTGGTGTCAGTTTTACTGAGTATCTCAAGGATACATGGAGACTAGGTGGTTTGAAAATATGATCTGAGCTCCTGAAATGAAATTTTAGCAGCCTTTTTCCAAGGAGGGAATTTTTGCTTTAGTTTAATTCAGCATAAATCCAAAATGTGGATGAAAATAACAAAACTTTGGCTGAATTCACAGTTCTGTCTTTCAAGTCCAATTGTGCTTAATATTGTCACTACAAAGGTTTTCCTGTAAACAAATACGTGTGTGCAGCCAGACACATACACATACCAAAATGCATTTTAACATCAGCACATTATTTGCTCTATTACCCTTCTGGGTGGCCAATAAAATATCAAACAGCAATTCAAGAAGGCAACAGATATCCTCCTATAAACAAGTACACTGAGCTTTCTGAAAGCTGAGCCCTGGAGAAGCAGGTAGATTTATACACTTCAATTTGAGGCAAAAGTGAAACAATAGCGATCAATAACTGGGCAAGGTTTTTCATCTGAGCAATAGTTGTACAGAATTTACTTGAGGTATGCAATAACCATCCTGATTTTAAAATGAGGGCTTGGATTCTCACCTGGTGAATATCAGCCCAACTCCATTGCTGAGAGTTGCTAAATCATGAATATTATGCCTCAAGCAGAAGGCACTTGGCCAGCTCCTTCCCTGTGTTAATGATTTTTGTACATTGTGCAGATTTACATCAGCCAAAGATCTGGCTGAATGCCTCTTAGTTTTGCTGAGATTGTAATTATAGCCCTGGTCTGTAGATTCTTCAGATATCATTTTCACAACTGTAATCTTCAAAACTTTGCCTTGCCTTGGTCTCTTTCTCCCTAGATTTTAGTCCCATTCCTTCCCTTTATAGAACAGATAAACGTTTTATAATTGTCAATTCCTCTGTGGTTAAGCTGACATATTTGTGGTATGCACAAAAGATGAGCAAGCTACTAGGATTCCTCATCAGTACATTTTCACTTCTGTGAGGATAATGATGGAAGAATAATTAGGAGATGCCGGTACCTGAAAGTAGGAGTGCTCTACCAGGTTATGCATCTAAACATGCTTATAGACAAACGTTATTAGGTTCAATAACACCCCAAATGAAGAACAAAGATGGAGAGGGAGATGAAGATATGCCGCACCTAGAAAAAAAAAAATGCTGCCATCAGTAAATGAAGAGGAAAAGCTCAGCATGATAAAGAAGAGGAGGAGACTGGGGCTTATAAAACTGCTTACAATATTCGATTGACAGAGGGGGAGAGCCAAAGGGGGCTTGAATAAGCAAGGAAGGGTTTAGTTAATGACAGAATATCTACCTCTGTCCTCAGAGTTTAAAGATTCAAAATCTGGATCTAAAGCTGAATTTTTAAATTTAGCCGTGTCCTTGAAAACACAAAAAAATAAGTAAAGTTCATTTCATGTAGCCTAGTTGCTGTGGAAGGAAAAAGAGCTATAAAAGATGTAAGTTAAAATCCCAGTGAGGATAGTTTTCATGTAGACTTACAGGTCAGGATGAATCCTAGGTTCTTACATTGTCTTTATTTGGACCTGCTGACAGCTGTACCTAGGAAATGGCTTATCTTTGTTAGGGCTTTTCATACTAACACTAGTAAGAAACACACCTTTTACACTCTAAATAGAGAATTCATTTCTCATTAAAACCAGAGGAATTAAAACTCTCTGAAAACATAGTTTTGTGGTTTGCCAATGGTTTTTCAGAATCAAAAGAAGTGTTTCACATAGAACAAATCCTTCCAAATTTAAGAAGATTTTTAATACAGCTTTACTTTTTATGTGTATTAAAGGAAATTTCAAAACAAAAGTAATTTAGGTTTCAAGCATTCTGTTTTTAAAATGATGAAATAAAACTTTACAGCATTTTCAACATTATGTTTTTGTTCCAGACCATTTGGCAAAGCTACAATGAATTTAGAAAGCAATTTGGTATTGCTAAATCTGCATTTTTTTAAAAGAAAACAAAAAATGGTCAGAGTTAATGTGAACCCTTTGTTATGAATTAAATGAATCTGTGTTACGTTTTGAGCAAGCTCACTTTTACCATATTAAACTGAGTAGAGATTTAGTTTCATTTCAAGCCACCTAACACAATATGGTTTTGTAAGCAAAACTTGTTTGCATGTTCATTAACATTTTAGACTCTAGAGGTTTAAGCCAGTGTGAACTAAAACCTCCTTTCTCTCAACTCCGACAAGAGTACAATAAATTACAAATTCATTGCAGAAAAATATGGCAATAATTTCATACGCTTTCATGTATTTGAGACAAGAGTTTGCCTTTCCACTTCTTTAGGAGCTAATGGTTGATTTAATCCAATGTTGAAACCATCAGACCTTCAGTCAGATTCTGTTTTAACAACATGCCTCTGATAAACAGACTTCCAGACTGAAATCCCAATCTAACACAGGCTGCTATTTGTGATGTGCTAAACGGTGGCAAAAATATTTGATTCAGGGAAATGGAACTATGTAATTACAAACTATGTAATTACAAAATTTTGGCTCCCATTACAGAATGAAAAAAAAGATATTAATTTATGGTTTATCTTTAAATATCCACAAAATCCCTGTGTGGTATGTTGTGGTTGCATACCATCACCCTTTAGAGATACCTCAAAACACTTTATAAATATTGAGCTAATTTTTCAATCATTGTTTAGGTAAGGTTCCCAAATTTTTTCTGTGAAGGCCTAGGATCTCATTTTGTGTATTTCTTTCTCTGACTTCAGAGTTATCAGTGTTGTCTTATTGCTTCCCATTCATCTGCACTGGGTTTTTTCCTTCACCTGAAACCAGCCACACTATTGTGCTAGCTGCTGTGCAGTCATCAAAAGGTAAGAAAAGAAACTCCTGTCCCAGAAAGATTAAAAATTGAATATTCTCTAACCAGCAGTCTCAGAATTGTAGGGACAAATCTGAAAGCTGCTTTATGAAAATATTCCCAGAAAAAAACAGTGTTTATTGTTTTTTTTAAGAATTCATATAAACTAGATATTTCCTAACTAGCCCTAACTACCTCATACCCCAGTACAGAGGCTGTTGTCCTCATCTCCATGCCTAGACAAGCACATAGGGAAGGGCAAGGAATAATTACTCCTCACTTAGGGAATGGCTTCATGTGAGATAGGTAGGCAGGTGCTGCAAAACTCAATGAAATCTTAATCAAGCTAGCTTGTCGAATTTCCTGCTGTCTACTCATCCTGTCATTTTTCCACACATGCAACTCCAACTGCAGTCAGTGGGGGGGGTTTTATTAACTAAAAACAACAAAAAAAGAGCCTTAAGGAATTGTACAACACAGCTCACAGAAAAATGACTCCTGCCCTATGTGTTGTCTGCAACTTTTTTCTCCTTGACAAGAAAAACTCAAATGTCATGTTGTGCTTTCTGTTGAACCCCAGTGTATTTTCTAGCTGCTCACAGGAAGTAGTAGCTTTGGTTTTCCTCCTTTCTGTGCCGCATGTACAAAGTACATATTAGCAGCACACTTAAAACAGCTTGAAATCTCCCATTCTAGAAAGACAAGGGAAAAAGTAGCTTAGAAGTTCTGACTGCAAAAAAGCTGAAATAATTTGTTTGGATGATGGTTTTGCAGAGTAGAAGTGAAACTACTGATTAGACAATGGTTATAACATTGAGTGCTCCAATCCTGCAACCAAATTTCTGGGGACAAATACTTGCAGTTTAGCAGGAATGAGGACAATATCAGATGTCCTTGGAGGCTGGTGTAACCCCACTGGATATGAGGGGAATAGCTGTACACATGTACCCTTGATCATGGAGGCTCCCTTGCAGAGCTCTCCAGGTCTCCACTTTGCAGAAGCAGAATGCTGGAAGATTTCCTCCCCTCAACACGCTTTGAGGTTGTTTACTACATATTCACATTTCATCCCCAGAGTAGCCAAAGTGAGTTGGCCTCTGGCTCTTCACAGCAAGTAGGATTAAACTCAAAACTGCCTTGGACTGCCAGGAAAGGGAAAAAAACCTCACTGTTGTGGTGCCTGTTCGTAACAGATATTCCCCTATATTCCTCTCCACCGCTGAGTGACAGCAGCTGGAATTTATGAAGCATGCTTGTGCTTTGCAAGTTCCCTGTTTTTACATTCAGGAGAGAGAGAAAATGTCTTTGCTTTGTTCAGTTTGTCAAGCCGCTTCCTCCTTTGTGCCCAAATACACACCATGTCTTACAAAAAGTCCCTTCTTAAATTACATCCCAAAAGGTGAACTAGATATGTGCAAAAGTAATTTCTCCTTCAAACAGTATGCTACACCTGTATAGGATATGTGACCTTCCGATGGAGAAAAATGACCAAAGGTGCCTGTGGAATTCCCACCTGACTTCTTACACTCAGGAATTTAAGGTGGCTGCTTATTGCACATGTATGGGCTGAGCCATTTTGCATGCTGGAGTTGACAGAATGTTTCATTTTGATGGATATTGCAGTGGGCAATATGACTGAAACTGGACACAAAATAAGTAAAAAAATATAAATATTGTATTTTCATTGCATATCTGTCTGAACCCATAGGAAATGTGTCTAATACTCCTTTTCCCTTTCTTGGCATCATTCCTCATTTCTAAGCACATGTGCGCACGCACACACATGCGCACACACACACTCGTATTTCTACAACTGCAAATGACTGAAAGCCATCAGGCTTTCATGATGGAAAGGGAGAAGGGGATCCATAACTCAGCAGTATTATTTCCCCTACTTCTTGCAAAAGCTCTCTCACTGGAGTTTCGTAGGCTCTCTCCTCCAAATTATTTATGGGAGAGGGGCAACCCACCAGACGCTGTATGTGCCATTATCCCCAGCTTGTTCTCAGTCCAGAAACAGCCCTGGCTGCAGCCCCAGCACTGGACACGCAGCACTGAGTCAGGCTGGAGCTGCTGGGCCGAGTTCTGCAGCCCTCCCCAAGGCAGTGACAGGGAAGGGGAGTGAACTCACCCACAGCCCAGGGCCCCAGGCAGGGAATGCCTGGAACTGGGGAAGGGATGGGCCTGGAGACCGGGAGCAGCGCCTGGCTTTCCAGGGAAGTATTTATGGAACTTTAATTATTGTACTTTATTAGCTTTATTTGAACTCTACACATCAAACTCTAAAAAATTAAAGAAATAAGCAAAACCAAGAATAACAAAGTGATAAAGTTAAAATAAAAAGCACAATAAGAACAAAGCAAAAAGCCACGAAAATAATAACGGATTTTATTATTCCTCATAACTAAACTCCTTAAATGCTCATGCTCGCTAGCCACCCCCGAGGCAGCCCCCAAGGCCGGCAAGCTCCTTGGCCCCGCCCCCGGGCGGCGACCAGAGCCGCTGAAAGCGCCTGCAGCCACACGGCAGCCGCTCGGTGCCGCACGCACCTCCGCAGCCGCCGCCGCCGCCACCCGGCCCGTCTGGAGCAGCACTCCAGGCCCGCCGCCGCCGCGCCCTCCGGCCGATCCGCGCAGCCCGCGCCGGCTCACCTCGCAGCGCTGAGCAGCGGCACACAGCAGCACCAAGCAGAGCCCGTCGCTCGTCGTCGCCGCCGTCGTCGCTCGCTCCTCGTCGCCGCCGCCGCCTTTCATCATCGTCGCCGCCGCCTTTCATCATCGTCGCTGCCGCTCGTCACCGCCGCCGCCGCTCTTCGTCGGCGTCGCAGCTCTTCGCCGCCGCCGCCGCTCTTCGCCGCCGCCGCCGCCGCATCCCACTCTGGCCGCTGGTGGCCGCTGCGCGCCCTTATATAGGTGCCGAGGGCGCGTGGCGAAGAGCGTGCACGAGCAGAGGGCGGGGCAGGGCGAGGTGGCCCCGCCCACCGCCGCGTGCTGGCGGCCCCTTGGCCCCGCCCAGGGGGCTCCCCACGCGCGCCCCTCCCGCAGCAGCTGCGGCCTCTCATTGGCGGAATGAGCCGGAAGCCCCGCCCCTGCTCGCGGCCAACTTCGGCGCCGCCCGCCCGCTTCCTGCCGTCGCGGCTGTGGCCGCCTGGCTCTCGCCCGTCTCGCCTCTGCGCCTTCTCCGCGCTCGGCCTCGCTTCGGAAGCCGCCGGCGGCTGCGGAGCCTTCCCTGCCCGCTCGGCCTGTGGCGCTCCTTTTGCTGCCGCCATTTCCGTCTTTCTGCGGGTAGGCGATGGGGCCCTGGGGCGGGGGTTCCCGGGGAGCTGCTGCGTGGGGGCCGGCAAGAGGCTGGAGGGAGGAAGGGAGGGGCTGCGGCTGGCCGAGGAGGGGGCTCCGCAGGCTTGGGAAGAAGAAGGGCTCGGGCCAGGCCCGGCCGGGGAGCTCCGGCCCCGGGGCCGAGTTCCGCAGTGGGCCCGGGCCCGGCCCACCCCTGCCCGGGACTGTGCTGCGTTCAGCAGAGCTCTGGCTGCAACCCGGGACCAGGCGCCGCGGTCAGCCCCAGCTCGCACGCCTGTTCCTGCAGCACTGGCTGCCCTGGTGAAGGGGGGACATGTAGCTCTAGGCCGGGACACGTAGCTCTAGGCCTTTTAAAAATTAACTATAATGCTACTTAGCTAGTTTAGCGAGGCAAAGCATTGCAAACTTTAAT